>WNLI01100749.1:0-10622 GCA_025802215.1 Wirenia argentea
TCCATCCGTCATTTGCGAGATTCCTGCATGGCAACATGGACAGATTCTGAAAGTGCGGTATATAAATGCACGCATTTTTTTCTACCAATACACAGGGCCTAATATAAAGTAGGTAACACTATATCATATTATGGCGCTAATATTATGTTTTGTAGAATTATGTACTAATTATAAATGCTATAAAACTGCCAAATATAGAAACAAATGGGAGAAAAAATACAATTACAATCTAGCGCTATATACCATCAAGAAAATGCAACAATTCGCTCCCGACAGCGGAATCGCGGATACATTCGGTTCACACGCAGAATTGCAGACAGACGTGCGCAGACGATTTCCATGAATTAGTGTTAGGATTATTTTACTAGGCTATTATGACATTGTGACATGTAAATATTTATTTCAAATCCTAATAATTAGATTATTAAAAACTATTTGAAATAATAATTTTATTTATTTTTGATAGGCTATCATCAAAGTAAAATTTGATGCACTTTATCTCTCAAAATAATCCATTTGGATTTTAGACCTATAGAGGTTGCGTGCACCGTATCTTTCGGAACTGTCGAATATCTCCAGTGTCGGTTCAAATATCATCTTGGAGAAGGTTTTTTTTTACAAAAGGCCTTGGGCCTTGACGATTTAGATAGTGAAAGTGGTTAAACGATGTTTTATAATGTAAACACACCAAACATTACAATTAAATCCGCCCGCCCTTACAATGGCGATCTGTCATGATGTATCCAAACATCATTAATCGACGTCATCGCTTCTGGGGTTGTGACGTCACCAGTTTTGTGAAAGTTGGTGGCAATGGCGGATTGCGGGTCGAGATCGGAGAGATATGATGGAAACTTGGAAATTAGAGGGCGCTTTTTTGGAGGCATTGGGAGATTTTATGATAAGCTTAGCGACTTTAGTGTCGGCTTATCGCAGTATAAACGCGATAATAATTGTGGATATTCTATGTATGACTCTATGCGCATGCATGGATTGGTCTAGCCTACAGCCGTATAAGGCTAGCCTATAGCCCTATAAGGCATTGCACATGCATGGTACTAATGTTTAGACTAAATTGGCGCCCGAATAGGGACTTCGTTGTTTTTGCGGGTCAGATACTATTGTATAGGCTTATATGTAACGCATGCCAACCATATTATAGCCTAGAAAAAATATATTAATTAAGCGATGTTAGGCATACTATAATATTTCTGACAGAATCCATAAAAAAATACGAACAAGCCATTTGTTTATGTGTGGTAACTAACCTACTAATTAGTAGAATGATGTCATTATCCTAATTGCATTGTGTGTACCTGGCGCGAATTCTCTAGGGGGAACCGGTCACATTCACGTATACAGTTTGGTGCCGCAGTTGAGCATACTACTGTATGTAGATTTCGGTGTGATACAGTAGGGGCACGTCACTTTCACGAATCATAGAAAGTGCGTGTTCACACATTTTGAGTTACGGACAGGGTGGTTGTTTGTATATAGAGGGGTAATCTGGATGTATGGCTGCAGTCACGAAAGATATAGGCTGTATGTGTGATGTGTGTTGTATGTATGATGTGTAATGACGTGTGATGTGTGTTTGGTGTGTGACGAGTGGTGTTTCACGATCTGTGATATGTGTCATATTTTGTGGTGTCATGCGTATGATGTGGACCGTGGTGAATATGACGATGTGTGGTGGTCTGTGGTGTGCATGTGGTGCACGACTGCACGGTGAGTCTGGGATCTAGGATATATAGTGTGTGGGGTGCCTGGTGTGTCATAAAGTATGACTCTATGTCGACCATCGAGTTTTATATATATGGTATGTGTATGTGGTATGATGTCTATGGTGTCGACATTCTCATTTGAGATGTGTGATTGTTTGGTGGTGTGTTGTGCATGGTGTGTCATGATATACAATATGGCGTGTGTGCGTGCTGTGTATATTGATAGGTAATTGTGTCACTTGTGTTTAATGTGGTGGTATACAGTGGTGTATGGTGGTATATATGGTGGTATATACTGTATGGTGGTATACGGTGGTATATGGTGGTATATAGTGGCATATGGTGGTATATTGTGGTATATGGTGGTATATGGTGGTATATGGCGGTATGTGGCGGTATATGGTGATATATGGTGGTATATGGTGGTATATGGTGGCATATGGTGGTATATTGTGGCATATGGTGGTATATTGTCGTATATGGTGGGATACGGTGGTATATTGTGGCATATGGTAGTATATATGGTTGTGTATTGTGGTGCATGGTGGTATCTGGTGGTATATATGGTGGTATATGGCGGTATGTGGTGGTATATATGGTGGTATATGGCGGTATGTGGTGGTATATATGGTGGTATATGGCGGTATGTGGTGGTATATAATGATATATGGTGGTACATGGTGGTATATGGCGGTATATGGTGGTATATGGTGGTATATGGTGGTATATGGTGGTATATGGTGGTATATGGTGGTATATGGTGGTATAAGGTGGTATATGGTGGTATATGGTGGTATATATAGTGGTATATGGTTGTATATGGTGGCATATTGTGGTATATATAGTGGTATATGGTGGTACACGGTCATGTGGTATTGTATAGTCTAATATCATGTTTTGGTGGTAGCCTATGCTCCACGATGCGTTGGCGTGTGTGATGTGTCGCGGTGCATGTGTACAAGTTCCGCGTGTGGTGCGATATGCATGAAATGTCCTATGCATGTGCGTGGTGTGATTCAACTCATTTAGCCCAGTCACAAAAGTTGACGGTAGGCCTACGCGTTTTTATGTGACCTACGATGCTATGGCTATATACTTTCTAGTAGGATTTAGCCTTACAATTTGGCAGATGTTTTAGCTGCAATTTGGAATCAGTCATGCAAAATAATTATTCTAAAATATTATTCACCTACAGGTAGTTTAATTAATTGATTTTTATCTTAAATATAATTTTTAAAAAAGCAATTGAAAATTTACGAGCAAACAAATTAAAGATAAGAAAATATTATTATATTGCAATAAAACTAGATTAGCGAAATGGTTTGAGATAGTAGGCCTCTAGCCTAAACATTTTTTACATGCGTCTTCACTTTTTTAAACAATTTAAAACAATTGGAATTTATTAGTCTTTAGTCCTATACTTACTGTATATAGTACTATACAGTGTTTACTTATTAAAGGATAATAGGCAACACAATGTCTAGCCTGCTCCGTCTAGCGGCTAGACTCTAGCCTATAATAGGCTAAATCGGTTAAATGTCATCCTATTATATTACAGTATAATATGCAATCTTAATTGGATACTTTGATCTGTATTCTGTACTAACTTATGAATTTTGGAAGATAGAGTAATTATAATTAGGCTGTACTTTTACGTAGCCTATCGTAGGCTATATATACCTACTAGTGCCTACTCCTATAGTGGCATGTGTCATCTGTCCATAAAACAACAAAGTTATAACAAGTTTTTGATTCACGTGGCCCCACGTGTAGGCCTATTCCGAAATTGTTGTAGACGTATTATATGATTGTGATATTGCGATCTTATACCCCTTTGGAATTTCTTTTTAGATACCAGGCCTATATTATTAGTAGGCTAGTTAGTTAGATCATGACAAAATTATGTTGCCACTATAGCCATGTGGAACTCAAAACAGAATCGCGATTGAAAAAAACCCCCAACAATTATTAAGCTATTGACCTGTCTCGACTCTAGCGGATCAGGAATATCACTATACAATTAGCCTAAATAAAAAAATTATATCTAAACAATTATTCTAAAACAGAATAAAGAAGCTATATTACAAACTATATTACAAACTATATTACAAACTATATTACAAACTATATTACAAACTATATTACAAACTATAATTCAACGTAGGCTAATCATAATTTACTAAAATAAGTTTACATAAAATAAACAAAAATATTGATCTTACCTCACAACGCGCCTGTCGAATGTCCTCAGAAATCGCAAAAGTCCACAGAAAAGTCCTTACACGAGTCCTTACGTAACGGTCGATTAGCTGTGAGAAGTCCTGCTGTTCAACCTGATACGACCAACAAACTGGGATGATCCCTCAAATTATCTCTACCCGAACTGCTGATTACAGACGGACGTAACACTCGGGCTTTAATTGCAGGTTCGCTAATTCCCCGATCCGCCCTCCGAATCCATAATAACCCGCCCATTTTCTCGATAGCGGGCGTTATTCGTGGATATATCGCCCGCGCGTTTTTAGTGGAAGTCCACAAAATCGATGTCCGCCCTTCGCGTGATTTGGCGCGCGTTCGCGATCATGACGTCATGGTGCACAGACCGTTAACCACTCCTATTTTCCCGTGTGGTTTATTACACATGGCCGCTATACAATGTCGACTCAGTCAATGCAGATTAGTGCTATTTTATTAATTTGCTACGACTGTGAAAAGGGGGCTTAGTTGAGATTGACCGCACAACAAGGGAAGTCTGGGACATTAAAGGTATCGGGTCGGCGCGAACATGCCCTATGAGGTTCGGTGGGCCTATAGATCGATGTGTGTTTGTCTATGATCTATGTTGTCCGTGTATAAGTCACGCGGTAGGCTACTAAGGGGTATATTGGCGCTGGGTGGATTTAGACGGAGCCTACAATGTTCGGTAGAGTGTGGTGTCACTGTCTAATAATTAGGCTATACTCTATATATAGACTATATTATGCATGTGCTATTGACGGGCATAATATTATTGTCGCTCTACATGTATCCACATTTCTCAAAGTTTCAAAGTTTTTTGGCGTTAAAACATCAGTTAAAACATCAGTTATTATAATTCGCATATAAAAAGCTCAACATGGTCTTGCCGTTCCGTGTCGTATCGTGTCGGGCCAGAAAATAGGCCCACTCGTGTTAATAATAATTTTACACCAGTTTTCGTCAACTGTTTCTAGTAGGAACCCCATGCAGATGGCGGTATAGGTCTAGAACTCTAGGCCTAGCCTAGGCCTACTATGAAAATACAGTAAACTACAAAATGAACTAGTGGAGCAGAAAATGAGATGGCGCCATTGCCTCCATAATCGGGCGTTCGAACATCGAATGCTACAGGATCATAACAGCGAGGATAAAATTGATATCGATAAAGGGGCATAATCTCACCGCACTAAAGGGCAGGTGCGACATTTTACTGACCAAAATGGCCATTAAAATATTTTTGTACGACCAAAAATGTAATTTTTGATCAATGGTTTACATAATTGCTTGTAGAGGCGTGTGGTTTCTAATAATTGTTTGTAATCGTGTTTGTTGGTTGTTAATTTGAACAAAAAGTAAGATGAGGTGGCACGTGTTTGTGAAATACAGTATGTGTGGTACAACGGTTTTTTATGGAGAGGACCGAGGAGTGATAGGCCTGCGACTAATGATCACGCTAGTAAAGTTGGTAAACAGATGTTGCAACTTTTTGGAGAAATTATTTACCATGAAAACGAATAACATAGCCTCATTTTCTATCGATTTACACGAGTCTCGTTCATTCAGAATCACCAGCCATAACGGACAAACGAACCGTAATCGCGTAGATGACATTCTGGAGCGTGTTATTACTTCCCTTTAACACTGACTCGTCTTGCAAAGGGACGTTATACGGAGTAAAAAAAGTACTACCGGTTTAGTTCACGGAAAACAAAATTTTATAGACACCATGACATCTTTATGGTAAATTTTGTATACTTGTTGGGTTTTATACCTCATAAAGGTCACTATAGAATTTCATGGCCTCCATAAACGGCTATTCGCATGTAGTTAACAATGATCGATGGTTGTCGATTTGTTGATTTTGTTCATAAAGTTTTTGTATCAATATCATCGAGATATCGAAGATTGTAGCAAAGTAGCAATAAACGTTGTAAAAGTTGTCGATTCGAGTCTAGATAATTATACTATAGGTCTATATAATTATGTGTATGTTATGCAGTAGTCCTAGCCCAACTACCAATGTCATATCTCTTCCACAATATACAGTAGTGCTTACTTCCTAGTCGTTATCATTCTTGCTTGTATATAGCTATGGCGAGCCTTATAGTCGTTATCATACTTGCTTGTATATAGCTATGGCGAGCCTTATAAGGTTCCAAGCGTAATATGCGTTGTATTTTTGAATATTTGGCGTGACGTTGTGTATCATAACAAAATATTGTCAAATTACCAGATATATATTATTTGCGTATGTATGTCTGTACATGCATTTAAGCTGATTAAGCACATTAAGTCAATTATTATAAACCAGCCAACATTAAACAGACAAGTTCATTAGCCCATAAACGTCGTAAACAGAGCGGAATCCAGACGAGTTTTTGCGGTTGATATGATCGTCAGTGGCGGGGATGTCCGTGTTTACAGCACCCCCTGCAGGTAACAAACATTAACGGCACAAAAACACGCCAATAAAACATTCATTGGTGATTATGACTGATGAGGATAGATGGGTATATTGAGGAACGATGAGGTAAAATGGCATCATTGACAGCTATATGCTAGAGGTGAGGCAGTGCACTGCAAAACTGAACCTCATTTCAGACTTTAGAGTTGGTTTGGAGAGAGCGTGAGGAAGGCATCCGTGGCTCGACAAGGAATCGTGGAATTCGGTGGAGGGTGTATGTTGAGAGGTGTTATGACTGAGTGAAGGAACATTATAGTTTGTATATCAATAGGCCATACTATCGAATTTCGAATTTCGAACTCAGCACTGTTGTTTGTTGGACGTTCGCTATAACCAATTACGGAAACTGTTGATAGCTGCATGGTGGACACTGGACAGGGCAGTGGTTATGACAATGAGTGGGTACAACTATAGGTCCACACCGCAAGTTGATACAGTATGTCAGACTCATGCACATAGCTGAACCAATAGTGCTTCAAGGTCAATTGCTAACCACGTATCCTGTAAGTAGTCTATTTAATTAAATTATTCATCCATATCCTTCAGCGTAACCATGCATTGGCGGTCGTGTTGCCACGGACAATACACGATAACCTCAAACTGATCCATGGGGTTTCTGGATAGTATAAGTGTAGTACCTGCGTACGTATTAATAGTTCAGTGGCGACCGTGTACGGAGATATCCAGGGTAGTCCAGGGGAGGTCCAGGAGACGTCCAGGGGTGGTCCAGGGGAGATAAGCGAGGTTCACGGAGAGCTGAGTTATCGTCATGGGGAGATAACAGATAAAACGCGCGTGACTCGATGACAGCCCATTCGTCATCCCATCCCATATTAGCGAACACGATGTCTGGCTGAATGCTGACATTGTCCGTAACATGGGCCTGTGGTTTTACCTGGAGGCGTACAACATCACTGTTACATCTGTAACATCGGCAAAATGGAGCTGCAGTGATTTACATTCAAAGTGGCACTACCTGCTTTATGCACTTTTAAAATAATTTTGTTAGACACGACCAAATTACAAGTTGCATATAATATAGCTATAATGTGATTAATGTAGAGCCTCGTTTTTTATGGTACCAATACTGTATCCAAAATTTTAGACAGTCATGTGTACTGTAGCCTACGCATGGACGTGACGATTGGACCGATATATATATATATATATATATATATATATCTACGGAGTGGAATCTAGTTTGGTGCCCGCCATTAATTTTAGTTCTACATGGCAGTCGTAGGCTCTGGCTTGATATTAAGTTGATAGTACAGTTGATGCGGGTTCGATCCCATCGAATGTTCCATACTGGATCTCAGATCTTTTTCACGTGTTTCTGAGATGTAGATGTCCAGAGCAAGATACTTACCCTAACTTCCGATATATCAACACAGCTCTTGTTATACGAAAGCATTTCGGCAAGTGGAAGCGGGAGGTTGTGTGTGGTTTGTATAAAATGACGGGGTGTCGGCGGTTCGACCCAGGGGCAGCAATGTATGAACAATCGTGTGGGCAATGGCGATACATCACTGTCTACGTAGTGGGCGTATGCGTGGGTGCGTGGTTGGTTGAGTCCTGGATCATGGATTGTTATTATTATAGTCGAGAATGGTAGTGTACAAAATATGGCAATCCTATTTATGGATTCTCAAAAGGCTATTATAATAGGTCAAAAAGACCAAACGAATATCTGGCAGAATCCAGACTCGCGTGTCAAGTGTGTGTACCACATGGCGCCAATAACAGTGACGTCACGCCATTGGTTCATGACGTATTTACGTCTCGATGACGTCATGATGTCGTGACGTATTACGGCGCTATGACGTCATAAACTCGTGCTGACGGCGATACTGTAGCGATAGGGAAGGGGTGATAATTGAGGAGATAATTTTATCGTCACATTGCGTAGAGAGGGGAGTGTTACACTGTACCCAAGGGCGTGTTTAGGAAGCCTACTATACTCATGGAATTTAAAAACTGACCCCCTATTATATAGTAAAACGCAACATACTGATATAAGTTTTACATTACCCACCCACACATCCATACTCTACCCCATCCATGCATCCACTCTTTACCCCACCCACCCACCAATACGTCCACACTCTATACCCCACCAACCCACCCACCTCCCCGAAGCCATGCACACACCCACATTCTACCCCAGCCATGCCACACTCTACTCCATGCACCAACCTAACCCACACACCCACACTACCCTACCACTCCACACAACCTACCCCCGTACACCACACTCTACCCCACCAAATGCACCCATGCCACCACACTCTACCAACACACCCAGAATCTACCCCACCCACTTACCACGCCCTGCCACGCAACACCCACACTCTACCCCACCGATGCCACGCAACACCCACAGTCTACCCACCATGCCCCACAACATCCACACTCTACTCCACCAAGCTACCCCGCACACCATGCTCTACCCCACCTTAACATGCACCCACCCACACTCTATCTCGCCTAACCTACCAACTTACCCACACTTTACCCCACCCACACTATACCTCACCCACACACACTTACCCCACCCATACTCTATCCCGATCTGCAGGCTACCCATCCACCACCAATCTACCCACACTATACAATCTACACATCTCAGCCAATGTGAATAGATATTTAATGCATTTTACTATATTATAATAGGGGGGTCAGTTTTTAAATTCCATGAGTATATTTGTTTTTGTGTTTTAATGTGTTTTTATGTTTCATATTTGCGTTTTACATTTGTGTTTTACATTAGTTTGGTATTTGTGTTTTTATTTGTGTTTTTATGTTTGTCTTTTAACCTTTAATCCGATATTTGCGTTTATGTTGGTGTTTTATATATGTGTTTTATATTTCTGTTTTATATTCCTGATCTATATTTGTGTTTACATTTTTTCTATATTTGTGGTTTATTCTGTGTTTTAAACTAGCGTTTTATATTTGGTTTTTTATATTTGTGTTTTGTATTTATGCTTTATATTTGTTATTGTGTTTTAATGTGTTTTTATTTATGTTTCATATTTGCGTTTTACATTTGTGTTTTATATTAATTTGTGTTTCATTTCTTGTGTTTTATATTTGTGTTTTATATATTGTGTTTTATATTTTTGTTTTACCTTTGTTTTATGTTTTATATTTGTGATATTTCGATATGGATTTTATATTTGCGTTTTATATTTGTGTTTATATAATGTGTTTTATTTTTAGTTTTGTATGGATTGTATATATCTGTATTAGCCTATATTTGCGTCGTAGGCCTACTGTACAACGTAGGCCTAAACACCAAAAAAATTTAAAACACAAATATAATATATGTAAAACACAAATATTAAACACAAATACAATATATAAAACACAAATATAAAACACAAATATCAAACAAAAATATAAAATACTAAAATTAAACACAAAAATACAAAACAAAATAACGCAATGTCATAAACAGTCCACGATATTCGTTTCGATTCCCAATGCGAACTTGTGTGTGATGTTCATTCGGGTTTCCATCGTGATTGATCCATCCCAACGTGTCTGACATTTCCTGTTGGATTTACATAAGTTTTAGGCTTTTGAAGAGATGGAAACTTAGGCTTCGTTTATAACAGCAAATCTGTACACCGTACACGTATCGCGGAACCATTTACGTGGGACACTATAATATCAACACCCCTACGCGACCCATGCATGCTCTCGTTTTGTGCGACCCCAGGCTAAACTCATCTCTCCTATATATATGTGACCTAATCCCACCACTCTCATCGCCCACGGCATTACGATTTATTACATTTATAACACAACGCAGATCATTCATTTATAGTCACAGATAAATTGAATTTAATTTAAATACGTTATAATTTTTATCGCGGTAATAATTATTTATTTTTTATTGCGATAAAAACCTACTAGTAAGAAGATAATAATTATAATAAACATATGTGGGGCATTTTCAGTATTTTTGGATTTTTAACTTCGAGAAATAGCGCAAATTCGTTTTTATAAAAATCTACCATTTTTTGCATAAATAGTACAGGTGATCATTAAACTTTGATATAAAATTGGCTGCAGAGCTAAAAAATGTTTAGAATCAGTTTTATGCATACATACGTGAGTGCGTCTGAAAGTAGGCATCATTTTCGCGAATACACATATGTCACTACTTACTAGTACTATAATATATTTGA
>WNLI01100860.1:0-10619 GCA_025802215.1 Wirenia argentea
CTCCTTGATTGCCAAAGACGTATATATACGTCATGAGAAGATGCAATTAATTATCCTGGCAGTCAAAGAGTTAAGTAGTCGGAAGGGAATCTCATTTTGTAACCAGAAGTTCACAAGTTTGAATCCAATTAAAGTAAAGTGTGACATATGCTGCATTTTAGGACCTCACGATCCGCGTCATGGCAGTGCGGCGGTAGGCGTGAGCAAGGCATCAAATGAACTATGATGTGACAGCTTGTGGGTTGAATTCCTAAACTGAGATATACATGAATCATTGGGCAAGGCAGTTCATTGAGTTCAAATGTAGCCAGAGTCCACTCAGCTGTTAATGGGTACCGACGAGTGTGTGTACGCCATTATGGGATTTCTACTTGGACCCACCAGTTCATGTGTCAAATTTAAAGTTCTGGTAAATGACAGGAATATGTCAACCTGACAAATTTATAGATATTCTCTTCTCCACATTAGTATGATTAAACGCATACCCACACACCCCCTCACATGCCCACTTGCCCACGCACCCACATGATGCTTTACGATGCCGCTCGTGTCGGTTTGATTTCTTTATGAGTTCAGTATAAAGGTCATTCCGGTGACGTGAAGTCCTTTGGGAATTAAACCACTGTACTCAGACATGAACGGGGGTTTGAAATTTATTAGGATGCCCTGCTGGTACATTTGAAACGAAAGGGCACATGCAATGGGATTTATAATAAATTGACATGAATTTTTGATAACGAAAACTTCCAAGTCTGCCAACTAGACTAGTGGAGTGGGATATTATAATGAAAGAAAAAACCTCAAAGGCTATTCCCTCATATCATACATGACGTTATAATTATTGATATGTTATCGATATTTAAAATGTAGCGGTTTTGTAGTTCATTTATAATACAGATATATCTGATATGACTGATACTACACTCTTTTATTCTGCCTTTATGAGTACCATGTACACTGTACAGTAGAAAGCTGTTACCAATCATATACGAGGGAGATACCGCTTCACTAACCTCACTTAATGCATGACATTAATGCATGACGTAAAGTATAGTTCGTGACGTACATCATAAACCCCGTACAACGAGATTATACCAAATGTGCCATAACCATAATGCCGAGCATTATTGATGGTGATTTCTTAATGATTTACCGTCGGGGTGAATAAACGGGACATCCGTAGTTGGCCGAAACAGATATTTTAAAACCGTAACGATACCGAACCAAAACAATACCGAACCGATACTGTGCGCACCGATACGATATCGAGTCTAATATCGATGACACACCAAATCTCGCAAGTGAATCAAAACGATTCACCTCACCTCACTTCACCTCACCTCACCTCAGATCAGTTGTGTATCGTTGACAGATCTACGCTCACAAGTGACTGAAAACGGTACGGTTCACCTCACTTCAGTTGTGTACCGTTGACGCATCAATAAACTACCCTACTTGCAAAATCTGACAGTTGCGACAAAACTCCCGCCATGCTGTTCAAATTATCACGTGATACTCCCTAATCGACGCATCACGTGACGAAATAAAACGGATAGAGGTGGATCGATAAAAGTATCGTTGACAGACTGCGATTTTAGAACTGAACTGAAGTGAATCGTCGCGATGAAACCACCTCTGGTAGGTGGTTTGTTTCTATGCAGAAATAATCCACTTCAGTTCAGTTCGCATCAGTTTCAGTCTGTCTCGAAGTGAATTATTTCTGTTCCTATGCGGATATTATCTGGATAGTGGTAGAACCGCTTTTGATGCGTCAACGGTATAATACACACACTACAGTTACCGACTCATCAACTCACATCAGATGATATTTCAGCTGCGTAAAAAAATAATAAAAATAGTCATTCAGAGCCAAAACATAAAAATTTGATCCACTTCATACGTTAAAATTCTGACATTTTATTACTTAAATTTTAAAATAACTACAGTGAGTTTTTGTCCGATACACGCTTTATTGCCGTTTGTGGGACAATATACTGTTTTATTTACATTTATACAGTATTTTATACACATACGAGACTCGCTACGAGTCTGTGGTAGACCGATATTCAACAATATAAAACATAGATTTTTTGCAGTATTGTTGCCCTGAATAGGTTCGATAAACATTTTTATTACATACACATTCACACAAGTGTCGGTATTATGTAAATATTTAGCAACACTTATAAATTTTGTGTGTGATCGTATAAAGTTTTGATAAAACATAACTGATGTCTGTCTATGTAAACTGTCAGTGGCACCTAGCGAATTAATTCTATGCACGAACGCGAAAGATATAAATTATAAATTCTTGACAGTGTACTTACTACTTATACAATATTCCATAACCTTGTGACAAATTTAAATGTGTTAAATAAACTTGAATTCACCTTAATCGATAGGTACATTATTTGATTTGTTTTCATTGAATCATCCTGATCACGGCACCATTATATTGTTTCAAAATTCTGATTTATGGCTTCATTAAAGTGTGACATTTTTTAAGGATGGCTTTTTTCCAACGGTGTGAATTTTGATTCTGCCAACAAAGTGCCATAAAGTTATATAATTTTATTCATTTTCATATTGATACTCGTTGAAACACATCCTATGTAAATGTTGTGTATTTTGCCTTCTCCATATCTTGACTATTATATGAATTTGTATGATTATGAATTTATGCGCCGCCATGAGCGTCAAATGTTGACTATACGCAAGTAAATAAGGTATCATGGTGTCTGGTGGCTATGTCAATGTGGGTGAAAGGTATCCGTAAGTGATGATATGGGTGATATCTTGTAAAACATATTGATATGTTTGACGTGAAATGAGATGGTATGTACAGAGGTGCTTGAGGACCAATTGCTAACCAATAATGATGACAATTTAAATGAAGTTGGTCAACGAGTGAGCGATCATACCAAAGTAGAATTAAGGACAGAACGCAGGCATTTATACATCATACACAGTGTTCCTGCTGTATGCTTATAAAGCGCTATTCAATTTTTTCCCCGTTTATTAACATATTATTTTTGGCGCTCAGCTATATGAGTTATTAAAAAAATATTTGAATCCACTTATCGGGACTTGGCAGTTGGCATAAACGCAAAATATTAAAATGCTTGAGTAATTGCGAATTTATGCCTAATACCAGACACGTACATGCCATAAATATAATCTACAACATTTATATACGAGCCAATATTGTCGCGGAGCAGGAAAAACGCTCCAGGCTACTTGTCAATTGTCACCATTATTGTGAACGATTAAAACTCAAATTATGATTTTGAAGTATCCCCGACATGACAATAATTTTATACGAATATAATTCACAAATTTCTATAGTCTCCGTAATGTCTGTGGCGTCTCAAAAAAAGTTCTAGTGCCCCTAACAATCGAAGCAGTTTGAATCGATGTAAATATTTTCGCATATTTTCACGTGTTTCTCATGTCGCAGGTTTTGTTACATTTCATAATCGCGAGATTGCATTGTGGGATAGCGTTGTGGTGATCGGGTCTATCGTGGAAATCTCACAATCATACAGCACTCGGTACACAATACCCAGCAGGGATCACTATTGTCGTGATCAGAATTGTGGCGATAGAGATTGTCGGCTTTACTGACGGGAGTGAATAGGGCAGAGATTTCGTGCTCAGTGGGACGCCTTTGTCGGGGACAATATCGGGCGAAATCCTGCCGTGAATAGCTCAAGGTGTATAATGTGGTATGTATCAAGCCTAGCACGCAATAGTTGGTAATGCACTACGCTCGCTAATTCTGTATAACTACCGAGGATTAGCGAGGGATAATGAATAGATACCATAGTCGGTTCTTAGTGAAAACTAGGAATTAGGCTGTTGTGATTTCAGTAGATTGTGTATGATTAGGCTACTAGTTCACAGGAGTGAAAACTGACAATTAGTATACCAAGTATGCCCTGTAATCGCTACATGCTCAATAGACTTGGTAGTGAAAACTGTGAATTTCTGTGAATTTTTTATGAATACTAGTTTACACAAGAGTCACTAGACAGTGAAAACTGATAATTGGGGTACCAAGTACGTAACTATACAGTAGAGTAAAACTAAAACCTCTGCATGAATAGACATGGTAGGGAAAACTGATAATTAGGCTTTCGCGATTTGTTTGAGTTTCGGGTACAAGGCGATGAAAATTGGGAAGGATTAGGCTTTCTTCTAAAGAATACCTGCTGGGATGAGTTTAAAACATAATAGGGAAAACTGATAATTGGGTAGACTCGATAGAGTAGTAGGTGGTGAAAACTGAGAAGGATTAGGCTTCTTGTAAAGAATACCTGCTGGGATGAGTTTAAAATTGGGAAAACCGAGAATTGGTCGGTAACGATATAGTAGGTGGCGAATACTGGGGAGGTTTAGACTTTCTGGTTGCGAATACCTGCTGGGTGATCTTTAAAATAGAATAATCGCGGGATTTACGGCATTAGCGGGTCAATGATTCCAATCAGTCAACAAAGTTTCTGTGAGGTTTCTCTGAGGTTCCGCCCATGCGTGGCATAACCGGCATTGTCGATGCCATTGGCAGTAATTGTTACGGCGATTTCATTGTCATTTAGGACTTGGGTAATGGAGAAAAGGGGAGATAATTGGAGGAAAAGGGGAGATAATTGAGGTCATGTGGTGTGCCGTATGGTTCGAACAATGCTCCCGCTTTAGGCCGGTCAACTGTGAATTGCAATTTGGGGCGATTGTCGGGTTTGAAGAGAAATTTTAATCTTAATTACATCAGAGCAATCGCAAAAAGGTGAATGCAAAAATAAATTGATTTGAACGTTTTACATCTTCTGCATCATGAACCGTTTAACTTTTATATTTCTACGTTTAATGAGCAATTACGTATTATATTTGTACAAATTGTACATATTAATGAGTAATGCGCAAGATTTTCCAAATTAAGCTAATAACCCTTTGACATTATTATAATTTTATATAATTGGTTTCATCACGTAAATGTGGCATCGGGCATCATTAATTTAATATAATTGTCAATTTAATTATCGAGTCGACACTATCGGCGTTAATATTATACATAAATAGAATAATGTATATATATACATACTATACAGTATACACTATACAGCTATACAATGTAGAGTATAAATGTAACAAAAAATGTAAATTGGAATTTTCATTGCGAATTGCCACAAACTGCTTTTTGCAAATAAAAGAACTACTTTTTTTAATGGATATACGATTTTATTTTTATATATATTTATTTTGCGTGCCAATAAAATCTCACTTAATAAAAAAATGTCTAGAAAAATTGACGCTATCTTTCTTGAATGGTAGGCGTAACTATCTTACATTCCCATTTTATCAAATTAATCATATTTCTATGATTAATATTTATAATTAATCATCGTACTGTAATTACAAAATCATTTATAACAGTGATAATTAGTTATGATTTTTCGCGTAGATTGTTTGAAGCACGGTACTGTAACGATCGGAACTATCAAAAGTATCATTTTCACTATATAAAATCAACTCCGACAATGTTCGACCAAAATACCTCATAATAAATCTATCAATATTTCCTATCTAGATATCCACGATTTCCAATAAATCATACAATCCTCCAATATTACCGCAATTGCGGAGCAATATCGAGGGAGCATTAACTCATACATCCCGTAACACCCGCATTAACCCCGCAATTACCAGCATCAATCCTGCACAATTACCGCGGTTAGATAATCGATTAGTGACCTGCTCCCGACACCTCCCAGTCTCCGAAGTCATCTGTTACATCCCTCGTAGAGCGACGCTTGGATACCCACACATCTTTCATCCCACACCGTGTCGGTAATCTCATCTCACCATTCAGTGCACATCATGTTTTTTGATTCACCTTCCCGCTGAGAATTTTATGCCGCACTGAGTTTTCGCTATTTCGGTAATGACGTGATTTTCTGGTGCTCTCTATCGCTTTGATCATCATACATATCCCTGCCAACACAATATTTTATGCAAACTAATAAGCATGTATATGCATCAGCCATTTTTTTGCTATGATTGTTTGCCGTCATGTTTTAGTATTCGTGTCTGAGTTACGCAATTTTTGTCGGGAATTTAGTTCTCTAATCTAGGCTCTATGGCAAGTTTTTGTCATCAATCTCTAGTATGACCTACAGCATTTTTATTTTGTTATTTTATGACTATTTCTCTAGCCATATTTGGTGTTGTCACTGTATTTTCATCTTAATTTTATGTCGGTCATCTTCATTGTGACCAAGTTTTACCCATACGGCCATACCTATAGCTGTGTCTTCCGTATATATATACGATCTATTAATATGTATTTGTTGGCCATCTTTGGTGCGTGTTAGTATATCCATAGCAATCTGCACATGTAGCGTATTAGCCATAGCGAACCATGATCCTCGCAAATTTTATGGTTTAATAAAGTCGTCCATTGTTGCAAATATGGCAGCAGCTGTGCGATGTTATCGAATGCACCACCATGAAACAGTGAAACAACCATGTTATAAAGCCATTACTTTACACTACTTGGTGTATCGTTTCATGCCTCATTACATTAGGCTAAATTATACACATCAAGTGACATCATTAATCGTGTTGTCCTTTCATGTCTAATTGATGGCGGCGATGTTAGACCTTCTAATAATTTCTATAAGTATTGATAAGCTGTGTGGCGTTTAAATTATCAACCAGTCTACAACTCAATTTCCCCCTCCCACCACTCACTATCGATATATCGCAGTTTTTATAATGGTTATAAATCATCATCTACTGTATATTAAATTTATTGTTGACGAATTTACCTGTAATATTATGCTGACTATCAGTCACTGTCAAATCTGAACGATTGAACGATTTTAAATTATGTCACATTTTGATCATAATTGTCACCTTTATATCCGCCGTTACCAGACTCGCTTTACGGTTGATGCGGTTGCAATTAAACTTCCGGATGAATGACGCATCATTAGCAGAATGATATATAATAATGTTTACATAGCAATTTATTGAGTAAATATTGCATCAATTACTCTACTCTATTAAAAGACTAATTTATTAAGACCACGGTCCACCGGGTCAGTAAATTTGTGGATGATGGCGTTGAATTATCTCTCGTAACAAATCTTGCATTATCGAGTTTAATTCATCAAAAACTATGATATCTCATTCGTCTATCAATCAGATTATCAGACCATGATGCAGCCGGGTTATAAATACCGACGATATTTCTCTTACTCTTGATAAAATAAACTGTGATAAAACTAAAAGCTTTTCTATACAAGAGTCTTTAATCACGAGGAAAGTGTATTTTTCATCGTGGAAACTGGTCCCAGTCGTAAAAGCAGCAAATAACATGAGTCAAATGCCAGCTTTTACTGGCGGCATTTCCGGATAAATAACATCTAAACAAACTAAAGTGCCGTCTCAGACTTTCTTCGATTTAGCGCCATTTTATTGTCTCGCCATAGTTTATGTTGTGCTTCTGCATCTTGGTTCATGTTTATTGTCTTAGCTCAACACTCGCTAAGTGTTTAGATGAGCGTTTATAAGTGCGATAAATCACAATTATATTATGCCTTTTGCTATATGAATACCTTGACAAGACATCTCTGATCAATACATAATGAAAATCAAGGCTAAAAATCCGAAAAATCATCATGAATTAAACTTTTATTTACTGTATTATGTAAACTTCATGGTTGTGACAAACGCTAAGAATCCAAAATAATAAATTACGAATGACAAAATTATGACTTCTACTTCAAACTTTGTCGAGAGTGTTTGTTTGATTAGCATACTTAACACATTCGCACTGTGTTCACTGGACCATACAAATCTAATTCATCAAATTCGCACGTGTGAAAGTATGTCAGTGAAGACATTTTTCGCTACACAATATTTTACAATATTTTCATAATGTTCGGTGAATGTTTTGCGGTAATAAGCTACGGTAAATAAAGTCATAAATTACAACCGACAGTCAATGGCTTAATTTAGCTACAAATATTTGTTGACATTATTTTTTTGTATCCCCACAAATTAGTGGAGTAACATGTGCAATATGTCAAGGTGGAAACGGCACAATACTGACAATAACTCTGTAAGTGTGATACAAAAAAGGTTATCATTTCGTTGCTATGTCAAATCAAATAATCCTTCATTAGAATTGGGATGTAATTATGATATGCATTGCATATAATACCAGACGCGTCAATTTTGTTGGGTATATGTATAGAATAACAACAGTTACTATTAAAATGTTTGTTACTTAAAATTAATTCATTACTTTTGCAATATTACTGATGTCACCCAAAGTGATTTGCTATAGAGCTACATTATAAAGTGATCTTATCCCTATTCCGTAGTGTGCAAATGAACTTAAACTGATATGATAATGTGATACCACATTTTACGCGGACTCACGTAATTCAATTTGAGTCGCTGTAGTGCGATGTTAATGAGATCGGGAGATGGGATAGTGTACCTTGCATACCACGGCATACAAACGATGACATTACAGTCTAATGGAATAGATAGTTTATTGGCTAATAACACACTACTAACACCATGTATGTGAAGTCATTGATAGTTCACGAAACAAGCGAGTCAACCGAATGCATCCGAGTCGAAAACTGACAAACCAAACTTGAAAAAAATATTACTTGCACATTTTTATATTTCCTTCAAATTTCAAATTGTTATATTATCAAGTTATGACTCATAGAAAAGCACATAATCTTGCCTTAAATACTCAGAGACATTAATACATTAATTTTGGTGTAAATGAATTTTAAATTTACATTTATAATCAGGCATTCCGTGTTGTATGTAAGTGCTAATGCATGTTCTTTCGTTACCTAAACCTGTTCAGACCTTGGTCGCCAATCGGCCATTGTCGACTGGCACAGTACAACGCCACTCTTGATCATTTATCAAAATTAATGAATCCTATATCTTGTATTAAATACCAATTAATATGTAATATTGGATCATAACTTAATGGTGGTGTGAAATTGTGAATGTATATTGTACTGTATGTAATAAAATTAATTATACTGCAACGTAATAATTAATAATCCATCAATTTGGTAACACCTGTCACTATCTCCTCTCCCCTCCCCTGCCATTCTCTCTGACCCACTTTCTATGACGCTACACTGCGCTATAGACTACTGTGATTTCTGTCATCGCCCTACAGGGCCTACACGCGCTAAATATTTTAATGATATTCAATATTCACACCCAAATAATGTCCGTCGGCAAATTCGCATAAATTTTACTTTTTACGGGTACAGGCAGCTATAAAATAGATAAATTATACTCATATTAAATTTGGAGATCTGGTGGTACACAGGTACAGTAGTAGAGCTGCACTTGGATGCCTATGCTGATCAAGATGTCATAGGTTCGAGTCCAGTTAACTTTTACTGTACCTGTTTTGCTGGAATGCTCTGTGGGGGTATATATATATATTCATCCTTTGAAAATGATTCAAGATCAGATCAAGGTTAGATCCAGTAATATACTGGAAACGTTATGCAATAAAAGTGCACACCGCATACTGTCACACAACGTGATTATGTACATGCAATCATGCATCCCGACATGTATTATACAATGCAGGCACCGGCACAGCAGCACAATACGATTGGATGTTATTATACGATGGATGTTAACGGGTAGCGCGCTAGTAAATATATTATTAAATTTTAATCACTAGCAGGAAAACCCTGTGTACAAAATTGCATTCGTTCCTGCAGCCTGCACTGCTATACTCCTGTTCTGTTCTGCAGTGACTGGAGTCCCGCTGCCCATTCTCCTTCATATCATGGTGTTTACTTATCTCTGGTGAACATTTGAAGATATTTGCCAATTAATGGGTAGAAGAAGTGGGTAGGTTTGCCAAATATTTCTTCCGTGTTGACATTACCATTCTGACTGTGATCTTTGCATATTTTTATCTATGGATATAACACACTCCAGATTCAACAAAATTCTGGCAGCTTCTATACTGGAAAACATTCACAAAATATGGAATACAGTATCTACAGATTCTACACAATTATGAACATGGATGGATCTATTGCTATCATGCCAATCCTTCTGTCAATATAAACATAGACAGACATGAATATATTGTCATACATATGACAATCATACATATACAATAGATATACTCATCATATTCAATGACCCTGAAATCATAGGGCTTCATAAAAAAATTATGTGGAAAAATATAACATAACGTCAACAACATTTTGTGTCGGTCAAAAATGTTGATCTTAAAATAGGATAACGTGCAAAACACAAATGTATTAGTCGACTGAAAATATGTTGTCAGTCTGATGTGTACCTTTGTGTAACGGAAGCAGGGTTCACACTGGGTACAAAACTGTTCGTGCCAGGCTATGTGCCAATCTAATTTTTGTTGTGCCAATATCAATTTTCATGTGCCAGCACTGCCAGATAACTAACCGAGTTCATATAATTTTAAGTGATTGGGAGACAATAGAGACTAACTTGTGGATGAACAGTCAAGGAACATGAGAAACTGTCAAACTGAAGCTAATGTTGCAAAATTAAGATAGCTAGACTGA
>WNLI01101082.1:0-16879 GCA_025802215.1 Wirenia argentea
GAGTCCATTACTAGCTAATGTAGTTATGTGCGCTACGTACATTCGCAAAACTTGTCGCAAACCATTTTCGAGAAGGGTTTTTCAAAGGGCTATAACTCAGCCATTTCGAATCCGATTTTTGAAATTTATATGTCGTTGGAAAGCCACTCATCTCATCTATACTAGGAACGAAACGACATATCTCTACCTTATGTAGAATTTGCATAATTTATGTTTGGGCTGGGATTGCGTTTTTCGTGATACGCCCTGTACATATACGAAAACGGGGCGTGATTTCTCAAGTTAGGCCCTATAGGGGAGCAAGATGTGGCAAACACCGGAATATGCATACCGGTACTAGTGGACCTAGTGCTCCCATTTTATATTTAACACAATATTCCTAATTCTTAAATATATGAAAATGTTGTGATTCACCCGCAAGTATACGGTAGGCCTATACTTATTTTGTTGCGAGTTGTGTGAACATTATAAGCGTAACACCACGTATTACGTGGCACGTAACACTGCATTGCCTCATCACATGCTGACGTGACACATGTTACCGGTTGACGTCCAAATCTTATTCTGGGTTGAGAGTCTTGTCAGTGCATGGCTCTGCATTCAGTGATCAACGTGCATGAGTGTTTTCAAGTTTGATTAGATTTGTTTGAACCTTTAGCTGTGCATCAGCTGTATCAAACCTGGTTATCGTAAATAATGCGACACGTAATGTATGTCATAGAAGCCTGTGTGGAATGCGGATTGAGTAAGACGTTTGCCAGACAACTAGGCTAGCATACAGGGTGATTCAATAAAAAGTATACCGGAAAGACGAGGTAGGTCATTATCTCCATACCCAGTATGTGTAATATATATACTGTTTTATAGACCACTGGGAATAGTATTCAATTCTGCTTCTAAAAATATGAAAAATGTTTATGTGACCCAAAAATGACAAAGTTATAGCCCATTTGGCAACGCCTCCAAAATTGCCCGTCACAAGGACAAGTACCTATCCGGAATGCCAACTTCGGACACTGTAAACACACCACGAAGCCAGTTAAGCTTACATAGGCTTTACCTAACTATACTTAGTTATAGGCATAGACAGGCCTATTATACCCAATGGTATTTCCTTACTGATGGATGAGATGCGAATTACTATATATATATATGAACGTATTTCTGGAGATTGTGTTTTCTCTCACATAGAAAATAATCAAAACACTCTTATCTGTTGTTAGCTGCATGATGTGATAACCATGGACATTCACAATATGGAATATTAAGTAAAGAAAAATGTTTAGAAATGACTATGAGCTCTATCTTTTCAAAAAGAAATACTGTAATCAACCAATATCACCCACGTAAACTGTCGTGACAACATTAATTAGTTGATCACAGAGTCTGAATGAAGCAACAATTGATTGATTATACGTGAATTTGTGACTACCAATTTCAGAGGCTTCGGAAAATTGTCTATAACTTCGCCAGTTTTTGGACAATTTTGTAAAATTTACTGAAAAAAATTAGATGTAAAATTTACTGTGATTTTAGGATTTCTTATACAGTATTTTCGGAAATAAAAATGATTCCTCTATCCAGTGGTGTATAACACACTAGCCTATACGTATATGATGCCTGATATATATACTTGTATAGGCTAGGCCTATATTTTCTTAGATCAATTTTATATTTTATCTTAAAGTAACAAAATATTCCGGTTTTTTTACATTAGTGTAGACTGCCTAATAACCTGAATACGAATACTGTATATTGTAATATAGTTTATGCATACAGGGATTTCTTGACACGAAAATTAGCAATATCCGACGTTAAACTCAGACAAAATTACAGAAAAATCGAAATCGCACATAATTATTCAAGTAATAGCTATAAAAAAAATAAAAATCTTAGGTTTTCGTTTCTCTCACCGATATTCACATCTGCCGTATTTATCATGTTGTCAAATAAGTAATTATGAATAGGCCTAGGCCTATAGATTATTTTTTCTCAGCCGTACATGCATGAGTGGTAAGAATAATACAGTACAGTGCGTATCAAAAAAAGTTAACCCGATAGGTTTGCATACATTATGCAAATTAGGTAGGAGGTAGAGACATGACGATACTGAACTAATCAGCTTTTCAAAAAGCTATGAATGAACAAAATCGGATGAAAAATGGCTGATATATACCCGCTTTTGTACAGCATGGTCGAAATGGGTTTGGCACACTTTCCTAATGTATGCAAAGCCTCGGGTTTACCCATTTGTTCCAATGGCAACAAAGTGTGCCAAACCCATTTCGACCATGCTGTACAAAAGCGGGTATATCTCAGCCATTTTTCATCCGATTTTGTTCATTCATAGCTTTTTGGAGAGCTGATTGATATCTCTACCTCTTACCTAATTTGCATAATGTATGCAAACCCATCGGGTTAACTTTTTTTTGATACGCACTGTATATTGTTTTGACGAATATTTTATAATTGTAACTACAACATATTATTATTTACATAAACGCAGTCAGTGTAATACAATAAATGGAAAAATAATATAAAATAATATATTAATCTTGGTTATCTCCCTTAATCGAATATCGATAATTAAGTGGCAAAATAGTGAAAATACTCTGTTTATGGTTTATGTCCTGTCCTAAGTTTTTTGATACACTCTGTCCACGACTACAATATACCATATGTACTTACCTCTAAAGAAGACCGAGCAATATAGATAGACGTACTTATTATATTATTATACAAGTAGTACAACCGAGAAAAAACTATAGCCTAATTAAAGTCCCTATAATACAATATGATTATTGCTGTGAACACGTATAGGGCCTACTAGTTTGTGGCAGTGTATACAATCATAGTCTAGGCTGTTATCTACAAAATATTGAACGAAGCACGCTATAAATATTTGAGTCAAGCCTATCGCTAACTGCCAGTCTCCGACTGAACGACGATATAAGCCGAATCTACTACCGCCGCAGTGCGACAGCGACTCGCCTACCTGTGTGTTGCCATGGTAACGTGGATGTTGTTGATCCGGTGGGGATGAGATGACGCGCAAATCTGCAGGTAATGGCTAAGGAATTAGTGCGATCAAGCAGCGGCAATCAATACGAGTGTTATAGGCTTACCATTCATGTACAGGTAAGATGTCACTAACACGTCACCGGTCACACGTCACCGGTCACACGTCATATACAGTTAATTGGCGTAAACGGCACGTTAACATGTGGTATTTGACGTGTGTTCTATATAAGTACCTAAGTATGTGATGTCCATTTCACAACCGCAATATGTTCACATTCTTAATTAATACTAGTTATGCCTATTTATATATATTATACATTACTAATGTATTAGGCTACACCACAGCATTGATGAATAGTAATTTGTATACGGGGGATAGTGAGAAGCCTTAAGGCACACCGGAGTTGATGAGAGAGGCAGCCGTCGATGCGGGTGGAGCCTTAAGGCACACCGGAGTTGATGGGAGAGACAGCCGTCGATGCGGGAGCCTTAAGGCACACCGTAGTTGATGAGAGAGGCAGCCGTCGATGCAGGTGGAGCCTTAAGGGGAGAGTACACTGAAAAAATAAACTTCTTTAATATTTGACGAAATTCCTTGATATTTGATGGAAATGTGTATGATAATATAATTAGAACAAAATAAAATTTAAAAAATGTTGATCTATTATTTTTCGAGTTACCTAAATTAATTTTTTTTTCCAGATAGTGGCCGTAGGCCTATACTGAGGAAAAAGAAATAAATTTACTCAAACTGTTTTTCTGTATGAAAATCACGGGAATATGTTCAGTTTGCAATAGTATGCAAAGTTATCTATGTGGGGTTCAATATATATATATTTGAAGAGAATTGTTAATTTTTTATTTTTCTTAATTTTATTTTTTTCCCTGATTTCAAATTTTACCTGTAAAATAATAATGTTAAACTTGTTGGATATATATAATGGGGCAATACAGTGCGTATCAAAAAAAGTAAACCCGATGGGTTTGCATACATTATGCAAATTAGGTAGTAGATAGAGATATGACGATACGCGCGTTTGGAAACTGAACTCAGCTCTCCAAAAAGCTATGAATGAACAAAATCGGATGAAAAATGACTGAGATACACCCGCTTTTGTACAGCATGGTTGAAATTGGTTTGGCACACGTTTTTGCCATTGGAACAAATGGGTAAACCCGAGGGTTTGCATACATTATGCAAATTAGGTAGTAGAGATATTACGATACGCGTGTTTGAAAACTGAACTAATCAGCTCTCCAAAGAGCTATGAATGAACAAAATCGGATGAAAAATGGCTGAGATATACGTCGCAACGTCCATGTCTTGAACCGATCGACGGACCATAGGCCTATCGGGCCTCTCGCGCAATCCCTCGACTTCGTTGATGATTCGCTGTCTCAACGTTACGACGTATATCTCAGCCATTTTTCATCCGATTTTGTTCATTCATAGCTCTTTGAAGAGCTGATTAGTTCAGTTTTCAAACGCGCGTATCGTCATATCTCTACCTACTACCTAATTTGCACAATGTATGCAAACCCTCGGGTTTACCCATTTGTTCCAATGGCAAAAAGGTGTGCCAAACCAATTTCAACCATGCTGTACAAAAGCGGGTGTATCTCAGCCATTTTTCATCCTATTTTATTAAGCCATAGCTTTTTGGAGAGCTGATTAGTTCAGTTTACAAACGCACGTATCGTCATATCTCGATCTACTACCTAATTTGCATAATATATGCAAACTCATCGGGTTTACTTTTTTTTGATACGCACTGTATAGTAGTCTACGTTCGTTCATGCGATATCGCAACAAAATCATTATAGAAACTTGCCCGTTTAGTTTAGTTTAGCGACCGGTACCGCGTCACCAGAGGCGGCCACGTGGAGTCTTGTCCAAGCATATCGCTTGTAACTATAATATAAGAAAGATAGATATACGACCGGTACCGCATCATCGGAGGGTGCCCACATGGTCCTATCTGTATAGCGACCCGAAGAAAACCGCACATGGTTTGGGATTTTATCATCTTCTGTGATGCGAAGACAGCAGTAAGAAGCCAAAAGAATTCGTACACCCACTGCCCAGTACCCACGCAGTCCTCAGATGCCCAATTTAGTCACTGACAGTGGAGACCAGATTAGTGGTATGTTTCTTGTCCAAGTGAATTCCAGTAACATTGGAAAAAGTACCATATACCGAGTTTTGCCGCACCCCAGACTTGAACCCGCGACACTAACATTGAGATACTCTCAACGTACTGTATTTTGCACTTACGGTACCACAAACTATATATAAAATATAATCATTAATGTACGTTTGAAAGTATATTATTATTTCCGAGTTTGTAATGTAAACGTTATCGACACGTAAACTCGTGATAACGGAAATTAAATACTAGGCCTTCTTACATTTCAATTTTTTTGTCAATAACTTTAATTATCTTGCTGGCGTTATTATGTCGTTAATGACAGACACGTGGTATAGAGGGTGGTGATGATATACAGTAGACTATGCTGCATCCCAATTTCATGAAATATCGTCGGCTGATAGGTTTGACCACGAGCAAATGTTTGTCTTAAAGGAAGGCGAACCCAAAAATTTAAATGTGTGTATCAACACCTTTCATGGTACCGTATACTACTAAACATATTACAAAAAAAATTAATTCCATCAAATAAGGAAATGATACAGGTATAAAAAATTGCTTCTGGGACCAATGTTTATACAATTATATAGCAACCTAAACTGAAACGGAAACTCGGAAGTATTTCCTGTTTCGCTTTAGGTTTATACCTCTGTAACTCTCTTATATGAAGGAAGTTGAACTTTTTATTAGTAATATGTTTAATAGTATCATGAAAGGAGTTGATACACAAATTTAAGTTTTTGGGTGCGTCCTCCTTTAAGAGCAGCGAGGGCATCACTTCCGTTTGGGAAACCAACGATTGAACTGTTGTGTGGGGGATGTGGTCGGTTGTTTGTTCGGTTTCATGAACGTTATCATCTCGAGCGCAGTCTGCAGGGTTGTTTGTAGTTATACGTGGCCTTAAGTTTATACGGGGAGTCGTAGACTAACTTTACAAACGTTAACTTTGTCAAATCTAACAAAAGCCAAAAATCCACTTGGAGTCTTTTTTTCCTTTTCGGACGCGATTCATATATGTTATACATGTATATGCATGGGTAGGAAAGTTGTTCTTCAATAAATACGTTACTGGCGGTTTACGTCCTATAGCCTAAGTGTGTGTGTGTATTATAATCATGTATATGTTTACTGTATTGATACAGGTATGTCATATGTGTAAGGGCAAATGAAATACACAATGCTATCATTACTGATGCAAGGTTTCTGTTGACGTCTACAGTATACAGCAGATAATTAATGGACAAGAAAATGTATAGCAAGTTACGACTGGGACTATGCCCTATACCTTTGAATTTTAGTGTCCCGATCAACATTATGTTGTCGTCAGAATATACAATCAGATACATCAATGAATGCAAAAGCCAAAAATAACTGGAAGGGATCAACCAAGCGTAATCAATTCTTCTATTCATCGGTATCCACTCCTGTGTTATATTTTGATAGATGTCGTCCCTAGGGTATGACAACTATTAAAGGAATTTTCTACTACTATATCCGACTCACTACACCCACACCGACTACCTCTAAGTTATGCATACCAGTGATACCACACACTAAAGTCGGCACTCGGTTGGCAGGCATCATTTTACAACAATGTCTATTGACAATTTTGACATGTCAGGTTATGGTACATGTTACTGGGTGATGATCAATAGACAGTGACACTTACGTCAAGATGTGTCTGATATTACAAATTTTATTGCAATATATTGTAATTTCACTAATTTGTAATCAAACACTATTACACTATTACGTGGTGTATTGTATTTATGTGCAATTTGTAAACTAAAACGTTTGCATTGTAATCTAACACTTAGTTGTTTTTTATGCGCGTACTTATAAAATTATGTACTGTACCTAATCGACCATACATCGTATTTGTAATCTTAGATAGACAATCATATAATAATGTGTGCAAAATCGCTGAATGCATACATTCACTTACATTAATCCTGAATTTGTGACCTATATTCTCGACCAGAAAGATATTATGACAATATGAAATATATGGCGTCAAAATCCGCACAAAATAACACATATCTACGTATGTGCTTGAGGAGTTAGGCCTACAGCTGTCCATAATTCGCTTAGAACTCTAAACGAGTCGCATAAGGTGTTGATGTGTTGCTATGCGTGTACCAATTCCCCATCTCGTCGTCATACGATGTTACTGTTAACAAATCGCAACGTGAATGGATCTATGTTACGGATAACAGTAGCCTATTCACACGACTAATGTGTGATACGACATTTGGGATAATTAGACTGTCCAGGCGTTAACATATTTGCGAATGTACTTGTCACCGCAGACATTGCATTCAATCTATACCACTTGCCTGCGGGCATGTCTCATTTATCGTGTTATACCATAGAATAGATTGTGTGTACACTAAACGTAGTGCTACTATCACTCTGCTCTATTAATATAGTCTTGTGTATTACGGGGTCTTTAATCTGTTAGAAAAGAAAATGCTACAAGAAACGTCTATTACGTTGTAGGTATAACCTTTATCCTAGTTCATACACTTCATTATGGAGTTGTGTGTCGCAATACGGATCTACTTTACATTGAATTTGTGTCTCAATGATTGTAGACCAACACGTCGAATCTTCAAACATAAATTATGTTATGGGTCACATCGCAAATAAATGCTTGAAAAATCACTCCAGGCCGGCAATTATTCAAGTGGTCGCGCTTTCTCTATGCTGCCACACATTGTATGTCAATATTTGTTCACTGTGGAATGACTACGATTATGACTGACTATAAACATGACTAGGATCTATGCAAATAAATCGGCTTATCTTTAAGTGTTATATTTGCGCAATCGTTTTTTAGATAAATGTATTTATAATACGACTTTTATGATATTATAATACCGCACTGAATTACATACCGAATCCAAAATATGTATTTGGGAGTAGTATACGTACAGTGCGTATCAAAAAAACTAAACCCGACGGTTTGCATACATTATGCAAAGTAGGTAGTAGGTAGAGATATGACGATACATGGGCTAGAAAACTGAACTAATCCGCTTTTTAAAAAGCTATGAATGAACAAAATCGGATGAAAAATGGCTGAGATATACCCGCTTTTGTACAGAATGGTTGAACTTGGTTTGGCACAAGGTGTAGGTATAGCCTACGTATTATCGGCTATACACATGACATTTTGTAACAATGACAATAACAAGAACAATAATAATAATGTATCAGCAACAGCAAATATAATAATGTTAATGGTTTAGCCTACATATTTTGTCCTTCGACGTGTCCTCATCGAATCTCAAGACGTACGTGTACTCGTCGTTCCATGTCTTGATTCTTGAACCGATCGACGGACCATATCGGTCCTCTCGTGTACATCCCTAGCCCTCGACTTCGTTGGTGATTTGCTGTCTCAACGTTGCGACCTATTCCGCCGGCGCGGCGTAAGGAAGACTTTCGATTTTAAGTAACCCCATTCGAAAAAAATTCGCCTATATTGTAGATAAACACCCAGAAATAATAACTCTGTCTGTGGGTCTACTTCAAAGTAAATCGACTTCAATATTAGCCTATTATTGACAACCGATCGAATATTCAGGTAATGTGATGACTATATACGAACAATTATAGAGTTCTATGTAGGCCTATTACTGGTATAATTTTAGAGTGCCTAACTAAACTAAGTAGCCAGGGACTCTTTCAGATCTTTCAAAACGCAGTCACTGGAAATACGATATACGTATAGGCCATTATACCTCGATCCGTACAGATTCGTATCCATGTGATACCGTATCCCATAATCTATAAACTATACGATACATGTACCTAGCTAATAAGAATAGATTTTTTGCAGCATTGTAGACGATATATATCAATTCATAACCGTCATAAAACTAATGTTATCATAGTTTCAAATGTCATGTATGGACCAAAATGGAAATAATTTCTCATGCAGATCATCAAAGGAAACATTTTCAAAATAAGATACTGACATACAGAGTTCCATGTAAATTGATTTTTGTACGGTACCTTTAGGTCACGACCTTCGTCACGATGATGAATAGGCGTGGAGTAGGCATATTGCATATTGCGGATTTCCCCTCTTTGGAACACACTAATGGCCACTAGGCCTATCTGTCGACATGGGACTTTATGACACACGCATTTACAGAGGGCACTCCCGACCGACTACTCCCACCCAGTATTACGTACGTTTCTGTGTTTGGAGGCACGATAACGAGCGGCTAATGTCGACTTAGCGACGTCTCCTATTCACGTATCTCAATAGATTTACTCGTGTACCGTTTACTTACTGTTAATGCCACTTTCCGAAATTGCCAAATTGTTGTCGGTTCATTCAATTTGGACTTAATTTTCTGCCAATAATTATTGTCAATGGCCATTTGGATAACATGTGTATGTGTACCTATTATACCGGTCTATTATATCATTCATGCTATCGTACACTGTACATTGGGGAGATATAACGCCGAACGATATAGCCCATGGCTGAGCTCTTATGCCCGCATACTGCATGATCACAGGCGATCCACTGATTTCGGTTCGGCCAGCGTGAATCACTCGAGCGAAAGATCCAGAGGTCTTTTTTTGACTAGTATATAATATGTCGTAATCTACTTGGTTAGTGTTACTCGAACACTGATAATACACCACCCTATTTTTTTTCTCGCGTACCGTACCGTAGCGAGGTTGTGTAGCCAGGTCAGGGTGTCAGGGTCGAGTGTTACAAGACCAGAATAACCACTAGGGGCCGAGTAAAGTGGGCATTCCTCAATTATGTGTTACCACCCTATTGACAACCAACGCAGACAACCCATTGCGCGTAATACCATGAATCACTGTATGTTGTGTACTCGACGATTTGTATCATTTATGACTTCTTATATTATAGCAATAATATTTATACGATCTGTCGCCGACATCATTTCACACCCATACCTCCCATCACCACTTACCTCCCACACACAAAATTCTATAGCAGACAATAATCAGGCTAATTTATTGCCACCGTCGCGGACACCATGACGGAGTTTGACCCTAAATGTAACACACAACGTGACACGAGAGTGCTCTCTGTTATACAGCAGGCGTTAACAGTGACTGTCCAGTGTATCGGTACACTAGCGAGTGGAGATATAAATAGTGAGTAGACGTTTATAACAGTAACTTTCTCTGACAGTATTTTATACAAAAACGGTACATTTGTTATACCTATACTGGCATGAATATCGGGTACTACACTCATAATATTAGAGTGCGGACCAGATACGTGCGCGCCTACATAAAAGTGCACAACAGTCGATGACTAATCATGGTCCTGCGTACACCATGCGCTTTAATTTCATATCATCATTTTTAATCATGCTTATTATGTGTTTAATAATGATATTTGTGTTTTAATCATTATTATTACTTTTAATACCGTATTGTGTGTATTTTTATGTATGTTTATGTAATATATGGGAATTTACTGTACGTAGCCTACATGACTACTATAATTCGCATATTACGACATGTGTCATCTGATGTCTTAATTTAGGTCAAATGTTATTTTTGAGGTAGGCTACTGTCTAGTTTATACCACCTGGTGCAACATTGGTCTAAATAAAATATTTAGTGCACTTGGAGCTAAATATACGCATAATTTTACCAAAGATAATTGATAGCTTCTTTTCAAACATATGAACAAAAACAATACGTCATGTTAGTTTTCTAGGTCAAATAATAGGGAGATCCAACAACTGCCGGTTTACAACGCCGTAGAGGAAAGGGGCTGCAACTACAATCGATGCTTATTCCATTTATTTATATAAGGAGAATATCCACGATCGAAAGGCTATACCCACAACTCTGTAAAACGGACTTACTTTTTTAGAGGCCCATGCAAAGTGTTTCATTTGTTGACTAGGCCTATAGTATTCCTACACAATTACTGCCATTGATCGCACGAGATCATCGGAGCTCTGTATCATCAATTGGCGTCAATTTGACCTCAATTGGGCAATTGTGGAAACAGATATGTGATCGCAGAAATTGGATGTCTACTATACCTGCAGATATTGAATTATATCATAATACTTTACAAAAGTTTACATGTATGAGAAAATTGGGTTAACATTTTCTTCCTTTTTATCAATACGGAATACTTTTTTCGTAAAATTATACATGGTCCACAATTACAGTCACTATTTTATAGGCTCAGTTCAATAATCCGTCACACACACATCACTTATATCAAATTTACTACTTCTGTATTTTCCCCACAACTTTACCGGTTCAGTATCATAATTCTACAATATCAATACTATAACAAATTGCTGCATTTTGTACCACAAATATTTATCGTATAACTTTTGTCCTCAATATTTCACCTGCTTTTTTGTGAGATATGTAATAGTCCTACTTTTTGTAGACATTATTATTAGAACTACTTACACGCCGACATGGAGAGAAAGAGAAAAAAGACCAACTATGTAATTACAAAACAAATATATTATCTGACGGTGTCGAGTGTTGGAATATGTTCTTCACATAGCGTAGTGTGATAATAACAATACTAGTTATTATACAACAACGCATCAATAGCCTAATTTTATGACAAAGTAAGTAATATTACAAAAGTCAAAAGAATGAAAATGAGTAATAGTGGAGATAGAAGTTTTGGATGTTCACAGACGATATGTTAGTGTACTTTTCGGAAGTAGTCTACGTTACGCACGGCACATAACATAACGTCAACCAATTTAGCCCAACACCACACTATCATAATGCATACAGCATGCATACTGATGCTGCATCATCCCCACACATGTATGCACAGTCGAGGCCTAAACTATTAAAGTCACGCTGCCCGACGCCAATACAATGTACCCGACGTCCCATCACCGATGCCTGGCCTGACGCCAAACCACGCGCGCGTTACACACCCGCCACCACACCACACAAGCGATTGGTATAGACTAACGCTAATCCGCGGATGCCATAACCAAACACCAACTACCACGATACACACACTCACGAGTCACGACCACAACAGAATTGACACATCGACTAACGCCAAATCCTCGACTAACGCCAAATCCGCGACGCCATACACACCATAACCTATAGTAACCTACAGTACCTCCAATCCTCCATACAACAGAATCGACGCCTTGACTAACATCACACCACCGGACGCCACACCATCCATCCGACGTCAAACGCAGTTATCAAACCCACGCAATACACCCGACACTCTACAACATTATTGATACATCGACTGACGCCCACCACACGGCCCCGCACCCTGCCCCCAAATATAGACAAACCCGAGGAACGGTTCCCGTAAATAAAACGGGGACACCGACCCCTGACTCGTGGTGTGTTTTTATATTAAATTACTTTTTAACCAAGACGGATTGAGTATTAATAATCAAAATGTCACTTTGTCATTTTCGTTATTCACTCTGTCTTTCTGTCTGTCGACATGTCACTAAAGGCCGGCTCGCTATATAGTGTGTATGTGTAGGCATGTATCTGTATCTGTAGACATGCGTAGAATCTTTTGAGGCGGCGTCGCGCTGTCAACTTTGCGTGCGGGTTTTGACCGATGGTATTATTTCGCCATAAATTAACTCTGTAAAATGTATTTCTGGTAGTCTTGCATTGATTTTATTATGTATCATATTTAGTTAGCTATTCATTTGAGAGCTTTGGTCAGAAAAAAGGCAACCATCCATCAGTTATAGTCAATGGCAGTCAGCCAGTCAGTCAATAATTCAGCCGGTCAGTCAGTGAACCAAAATTATTTCAAATCGTTTCCGCGACCAACAAATGTGCCCTTACACTGTAGACCTACTGACAAGACGTTTCAGTTAGGATAATAACTCGAGCAAAATAGGTAGGTATGGTCAATGAAAATTCCATTCATGAGAAACAAGCGGTCCAATAATTAGGTAGAATAGAGCCTAATTATTGAAGTGGGCAATCTATTTGTAAAAAAATGTTTTGGTCACGGACCCCTCAGTCCGCCCATCATGTCACCTGACAGTCCGATTGAAAATGTCTATTAGACCTACCTATTTCTATTTTAGTCATCTGTGTCAACAATATTTGCCTTTGACATCGCATCCCTCAACTGTCACGATCACTATAAGTGCCTCAAAACGTTGCAAACCTATAATGTGACCAAAGGGCCATGGACGACGCATATCAATTATACAGTAGGCATATAGGCCAATACACTATTTATATTGAAGTAAATGTATAAATGACTGACATATTGTATTCGATACATACACTGCACGACTCTCTAATTAGACAGCATTGAATTTTCAAGGACCCCGCTTGACATAATTATACCGGATTGAATTCGATATACTACATCATACGTACACTTACAGTATAGATGTGTACATAAATGAGCAATACCGACACATTACAAGTAATGTCGCGATATGTAGAGCTCTACAACACACACAAGGGATCTACAGTAATACACAAAATACACAATACACTTTTCTCAAGTTCCAAAAGTGGCACCCAGATTATCCGATGTGCACACTACAGTAACTGTATACATGTATCCCTGGGAAGTGATTGGAAAGGAAAGATGATATAGGCTAAGTATCATGTTACTGAGGATGACATCATTATACCCGTAATCAATGTTTACTGAGTATTGAAGGGAAGTAGTAACACCACGTCACCAGAGACAGTGGTCGAGCAGGATGGATTATACTACGTATATTATAATGCTGAGAGGGATTAATAATACAATGGTGATTGGGCAGAAAGTATACCTATACGTCGCGACTGGATATACACCATAGGTGACTGAAATTGGAGGGATAGCTGGTACTTAGTAATCTAATATTATTAGAATATACCCCATTGTGGCGACTGAGCCAGCTATAATATGAAAGACATGCTTTGGCGTTATTGAGACGACAGTTCAGGTGGCACGGTGAGGTCATTGTGCATATTTAAATGCAGCAAAATTTAGTAATTAAATTTAATTATTTTTTACTAGACATATTACAGTCATATTTCTATAGGGCAAGAGTTAATGCATTCAAATTACATAAAGATGTCACGACATTCGCAATACAGATTCTCTGATAAAACTGTTGGGGGGAAATTATCTATACTTAAACTATGGCAGTACACAAAGATATTTTCCGTTCTCACGGTTAAGATCGTACGTACAATATCGGAGGTGCAGTTTTAATATCATATTGAAAATTGAGGCTATCTGTATAGTAGGCTATATTACATTTATCTGTACCAATATATAGACTAATAGATCTATAATAAACGTCTTCACAATGTCTATATTGCCGTGCCTAAGAATTAAGTATTAGATTCCTTTTCCTTCACGAAAAATGATTGCAAAGCCAACTTTATTGATAGACACGACCTGCCGTCCGACTCGACCTGCCCTAGCAGCCTAGCCCTATGAACGACGTTGCCATCGCGCATCGTTGCGCCTTTAAAATTTCACGATAAACTTGATACAACGACGTCGCCAAATTGCGCGACACGCGAAAACCTGCAATTTAGTTTTCCAGTGATTGTTTCACCTGAAAAATACACCTGGTCAAATTAAATTGTGCATACATTCAAACCGCTGTTACATAATAATAACATTGCAGATATATGTTATGTAGGCTATATAGCCTAGTTATTTTCGCAATTTAGGGTGAAAGTAAAGTTTACACAGAGTTTGGGCAGCATAATCTGTATATATATATATTCGGAGGGTTACTGCGAGAACAAAATGGTAGCATACAGCTAGTACAGATTCAAAAATAAAATAAAATGAAAAAGTAGCATAGTCACTATTAAATATGGGGAGAGGATTAGGCTACTCATGCGAAATTTGGAAGTTATGTTGAGAGTAAATTTCGAGAAAAAGCACATTCAAATTTTCGACTTCATGTACCCCGGAAGGACTAAATAAAAAAACTGGATCCGTCACAACATTGAGATAGTCGATTAATGTCATGTCCTAAAATTTGGTACATGTACGTCCTCTACTTTTCGAGAGAACCACTTTCAAACATTTTGGCACGCCTCCAATTTTGACCATGTACATACCGTCAAATTCGACCTGATCATCGACCCGCACGTTGTTGGCTTGGTTTTAACGGGAAACCTCGCCGGCTTTGATCACGTAAAGTCTGTAAGGGGGCATACGCAGATAGCTGCTCTACGTGTAGACTATCATGCTGCTATGGTCCTTTCATGTAGGATATGGCCAGTTTCAAACACGGTAGGTAAAAAATAAATGTGTGCATTTATATAACGCACTTTCAGAATCTGTCCATGTTGCCATGCAGGAATCTCGCAAATGACGGACGGAAAGCCAGGGAAAAATCCCTGGTTTTTGCTGGGTTCGAACCAGCGACCTCTCGTGCGAAAAGCCGCGGCACTGACCACTACACCACGGGGCTCACGTTTCCATGTCACTGCCCAAGAAAAAAGTAAATCCTTCAGAGCCAAAGCGGCGCATAGAGCAGGAGCTTAACCCTAGTGCTAAGCGGATGGCTAAACAGAATTTGACAGTGTGATGTGTAATGTTGGCGCGCAAAAGAAAATACCGCATATAAATCACACCGGGAATGTATGTTTTAGTACATAGGCTTATTGGGCCCTTTCTACATGCAAACTATACCATGAAGGTACAGTAAGACGTTACGTAATAAATTATGTTTTAAGTTATGGAATTTTCTAGTAATATAAACGATTAAACGTGATTTAGGTCAGCGGTATAAACATATTAGCAGAAACTCATAACAGTAAAACATACACTAAGTCATGGCCATTAAAGTGGATATAAGTCAAAGAGTACATGAATCAAGTGGCCCTGTGGGACGTGTCAGTGGTGTTGTGGTGTGTTGTGGTATGGGCACACTGTCTGGGTCCTGCCTCACTAGGTCGAGTGATAATGGATGTTTGGCCGAAATGAGTTATCCACAAGTAGACATCATGGGGGAATGGATTATATACAGATACGTCTAAAGAATTCCCCGCTGTACGCTTTTAATATATTTTTGCACTCGCTGTACGCTTTTAAAACATTTTTGCATATAAACTTTACATTCGACATCAAATATTCTTCCAATTCGCAAATACCATATTATAATATACAAACTGTTAAGATATGGATTTTTCATACATATTTAAGTCGCTTTTGTACATCGGTATACAAGGCCAGAGAGAACGCTTGACAAGAGAGAACGTGAGTCAAATGACTCTACTGTCAAGCAGATTTCTAAACTGTCTTTTTACCCATCATAGTCTCAAATGTGGTGGAAGTACTTATAGCGATACCAGCCATTTCAGCGACAGCTTCCCTCTTACAACAAAGTACTTCCCCAAACCAAACCCGAAATTCTCATTTTGCGCGACCTTTTTACTGTCTCAATAAGCGGTAGATGTAGTGGGTAAATCAGCCATTTCAGCAATGGTATGTCCAATACTACACACGACTATCCCCAAGGGCGGGGATAGCTCTGTTGGTAGAGCGTAGGATTTGTAATCCAAAGGTTGCGGGTTCGACCCCGGCCGGCGCATTATCAATTGGGTTTTTCTCTGTGTTCCCTCGGTGAGAGCACATTTCCCTAGCCTCAGTTTACCAAGCCTGTAAAATTGGTACTGATCTGTACATAACCACGGGTTGTGTATAGGTCGGTAAGTAAAGCCGTACATATAAT
>WNLI01101083.1:0-10616 GCA_025802215.1 Wirenia argentea
TACACCATATATGAATTTTCAATTTTACACCATCAGGATTATGCAAATACATCATCAATGATACCAATATATTTATGTAAATTTTACACACAATCATTTACACAAAATACTATGCATAAAATATGTAAATATACCCGCAATTATATTCACAGTGTACATAATAATATGTAAGCAGTAAAACCCACATGGGTAGTATATAGCAGGCTATACGTATGTATTACTCAGAATCAATAGACATCAAATTTGTGTGGGCTACGACAGTATGTCATTTTTTGCATCCTATGGGTAATTTGGCTGGGCATTTTGATTTTACCAGAAGTTGCAGAAAAAAAACATTTTGCTTACTCGTTTTATTTCGATACCGAGAAAAAAAAATAATTTCAAATTCTCATCCCAACGGTCATCATCATTTTGGTGTTATATAAACAGCAACGTACATCAAGAACAACATTAGCCTACACGGTATACTGTACTCAATAAAAACCACGATTATTTGGACCCAATTCAAATTGCATGTAGATTTATGTGTTTCGTCTCTCATTTTTGTTTAGGATTCAAATTTCGAACTGTGTTTCCGTAAACTTGTATACTTAAGAAATTCGTTCACTCACAATCATATTTTGTTATGTGTAGGCCTATTTCGTATGTCGTCAAATTCGTGTAAACATTTGGCGTCCTTTCGCATAAGAATTCACGGCGATCTCGCAAAAAAAAATTTTCCGATAAGAATACAACGCGTGATACAATTCACTTCACTGTCGAACATCGTCATAACGCAATACAGGTTTCACGCACATTTGTAGTAAATCCAATTCATCACGTTTTGCGTAATTCAAAACCGGCATATTTTCGTAAACCGTAAATCGTAAATCCATTTTTCACAGTAGATCTCGATGTCTCAACAGATTCAATTTCATTTAGAATTCAGAAGCCACGATGAGAAGTCGGAGTCCCTATTCGGGCGCCATTTGTGGTAGGGTAGGTGGGGTACACTTTGCCTAGTTGAGATAAAACGAACTCCGATTTCATCGTACTTATATATTGTATTTGTAGACGGTAGATAGATCGAATACGAATTGAAAACGGCCCTGAAAAACATAATGGACAAAATTGGTTAATATCATACGAATAACTAAAAATATAGGGGCCACATTTATAACACAATACCAGTCAATAATGCACACAATAAATAATAACACAAGAAATGCAATAGGCTACACACGGGCTACAGAAGAAACTGCGCAAATTTGTCAATCGAACAAAATTATATAGCAAGCAATAGTCTAGTCAAATAGTATCACGTACGGACCAAATTTCCAAATCTCCAAATGTTAAAGTCACATGGTACTATTGCAATTCCATAAAGTATTAAATATAGGCAAATCAATCAATCGATTAATCAGACTCAATTTATGGAATCCAGCAAATTATTCAATCAAGCAGCATAATCAATCAGATTTAGGCTCATTAAAATTCATAACGACGAAGTATAATATCATGGTCACGTGACATCAACTCTATAAGATAACACAAATATACATAGGGCCTAATCAACATAATAGCCTATTGTAATTTAATTAAATGCATGTACCTTCTTAATTGTAACAAAGGCCAAAACATCCTTGAACCATCACACCATCTGGGTAATCACGATGGGTTGCCCTCTATAATGTACGAACATCATGTCTGAAATTTGTACAACACAATCTCTATAAGTAAAAGAATACCTACACATATAGGCTACAACAATGATAAACAATATGGCACAAATTGGAATAGGCTACAGTAAATCATATCCATATAAAGTCGATCATAGTCTACCACAAACGATAGGCTATGTACTAGTTATTTGGGATCGTTGTCTCAAGACATTTCTCAATGACGTCATAAATGGAACAAAATATATTTCAGTAGCTCAAAAGGACATTGAAGATTCATGTTGCAATTGCAGAAATAATTTGGAACACATCCATATCGAATTTGGCAAAAGTTAGGTTTGAATTACATCAATATCTCTCAAGTACAGAAATAGTGGGAACTGCTCCTTTAACTTATCTCGATATAAACAATGAAGCAAGAGTCGAGAATGCAGATACATTGACGTTCAAATAATGCAACGATTCGCAGCAAAATCATATATATAAACAAAATAGAATAATGGCCTATAGGCTATAATAAATAGAACTGTCACGATACAATAATCATTAATCTCACGATACGATACAGATACTTTAACATACATGCGACACAGGTTCAATACCAGGTACGATACCAGGTACGAATAGGTATTGGGACAGCTCTACAATAAAATTTAATATAACAAGTAATATAGCCTATAATAATTATATCAAAACAGACCTGATCCAATTTGAGGTAAATCCAGAAAGAACATCTCGCAGTATCAATTATCAAATTTAGTTATCTCCAAAATATTATCTATATCCAAAAGCTATATACACACTGTATAGGCTATACTCAAAAGTCAAAACTATCTGTCTAAAAGTCTTACAAATCTGTCAAGTTATGTCTCTCAGAAATATTTACAAACTGACAACATTTACTAATGTTTGGATCAAGTCTACAAATAACTCACTATACCAAACTATCTTATAAAACACGGTCTATGATTGACTAATAATCTTGTCATAATATATAACACTATTTGTCATTGGCTAACAACCTAGTGAGCTATATAGTTTAGCACACTGTAATACACACATGCAACAGTCAACACTAGCCCACTAGAACGGTCAGCAAGCCAATATTATAATAGCAGAAATAACCCACAATAGCACAACAAAATATGACAATAGAATACATACACCGGTACAATGGCAGTTAAACGCCACAAACTCTATGTGGGCATACCCACACTCAGATTCTACTCTCAGTGTAAAATAACAATACAGTTTAACCACGATACTGCGGTTTCAAGTATACGACCACCTACGTAATATGCCCGTAAATAACACACTAAACACACTAAAACAAATCTTCAATATTATCAATTAGTATCACAGTAATACATCCAGACTGTCATTATAGCAGCCTGCTACAGACTCCCCGCCATCGTGAAATGACGTCCACGTCATTTTTCTACATCAAGAAACCTCTCCATCAGTTTGCCATAGTTTAAGTCAAACAATCCAGATTCCACTAAGTTTCGTAGTGCTCTGGACTTATCTTCCGAGGTCTGTGGTGTCGGGACGTCACACGATTGTTGGAGTACAAACTCCCCACTTCTGAATCTCTCTGGTAGTCTCCTCTCACGCGTTGAGCGACGAGGTGTTTCATCATCTTCTGCATCCTCTTCTTCACCGACGACGCTTTCGTCTACAGCCTCTTCGACATCTCTAACAGATGCATCGTTGTCGACGCGTGTCTGAGTCGAAGGCTCTGTCTCTTGAGGTGCTGCAGTTATGATGAATTCATCTTGATCATCTTCTTCGGCTTCAACACCAGCCTCTCTGGTTACAGGTTGAGTGTCTTCCTCGGGTTGCAATGTAGTTTGTTGTCTCCGTGCTCTCGGCTTCGGGACGGGACGAGTATCTTCGGGAGCTGGACTAGAAGTAACTTCACTGTCAGCGACTATATCTGGTTGTTGAACTTCTACCACTGGTTCATCCAGAAACCCAATCGGAAGCAAGAGGTTCCGATGTAGTGTCTTGATTCGACCCTCTTCATCTTCCCTCTGAACTACGTACACAGGGATGTCCGCGTTTGGTTGATCAAGAACTTGGTATATCTCCTGCTCAAATTTATCCGCGATCTTGTGCTTGCCGTCAAAGGCTACGATTTTCACTAGAACTCGATCTCCCTTTTCCACTACTGCTCCTCTCGTTTTAACATCGTAGTTCCTTTTCTGACGAATTTTCGCATCTTTCGCTGCCTCTCTAGCGGTATTGTATGAGTGACGTAATCGCTCTTTCAGTCGCTTCACGTACTCAGTTATCGGCTGCTTCCCATTCTGTTCACCAATTCCGAACGCAAGATCGATAGGCAGTCTTGGTTTTCTCCCAAACAGAAGCTCGTAAGGGCTGTGTCCGGTACTCTCGTGCTTGGTGCAGTTGTAGGCGTGGACCAGATTTGAGAGATGACGCTTCCAATCTGCCTTCTGCTGATGTTCGAGCGTGCCAAGCATATTGAGCAGTGTCCTATTCATCCGCTCACATTGCCCGTTGCCTTGGGGATGGTAGACGGTTGTTCGAGATTTGGCGATGTTCAGCAGCTTACACATCTCTGTAATGACCGTGCCGACGAACTGAGCACCTTGGTCCGAGTGGATTTTCTGAGGTATTCCATACTGCACGATGAAGTTGTTGAAAATCGCGTCGGCTGTGGTTTTTGCTGTCATGTTACGAGTCGGGATAGCTAGTGCGTACTTCGTGAAGTGGTCAGTCATCACGAGTATGTAGCTATAGCCTCCTTTACTTGATTCCAGAGTCAAGAAGTCGATGCATAACATCTCGAAGGGCTGGCTCGTCTCGATGGAAACAAGGGGGACACGGGTGTTGGTAGGAGTCTTTCGCCGTATACACCGATCGCACCTTTTGACCCATTCTTCTACGTCGCTATTCATTCTGGGCCAGAAAAATCGCTCCTTCACCAACGACAGAGTGCGATCTCGACCGAGATGTCCAACGTCATTGTGCAACGCTCGTAGAACTTGCGGAACAAATTTTCGTGGAAGAACGAGCACCTTCTTTGTTTCTTCGTTCAACACCGTCTCCTTGTGCAATACTCCATGATCCAGCTTCAAATTATCAAAAGATCTATACATTGCGTTGTCATCTGGTGTTGGGTTGATGCTGTCACGTGGCGGTTTTATTCTCTGTCGGACACATCTTGACCAAAAATTCAATGTTTGATCATTTCTTTGGGCCTCCTGCCAATCTACACTCGTCATCCCAGCGATCTCTTCTACAGCTTCCGTGTCGATCTCATCGGCTGCTTCTTCAGATATCGACAACGACTCGATATACGGTCGAGTAGTAACTGCCTTACAAACGGCTTTTATCGATTCCGTGGGAATGATCGTTTGTGGCTCTTGATTCCGCTGTATTCCCGGTAGACGAGAGAGTGCATCAGCGTCGGAATTGTTCTTCCCAGGACGGTAACGCAACTCGAAGTTGTAATTGGCCAGTGCCGCTATCCACCGGTGTCCTGTGGCGTCGAGGTTGGCTGAGGTCAAGACATAGGTGAGAGGGTTGTTGTCGGTCAAAATGATACATTTGTTGCCATATAAATAGTCACTGAACTTTTCTACAACCGCCCACTTGAGTGCCAAAAACTCCAACTTAAATGCAGAGTAATTCTTCTCGGACGGATGTAACCCACGGCTCGCATACGAGATGACGCGCTTGTGATCACCTTGCTGCTGGTACAGAACCGCTCCCAGACCCAATCCACACGCATCGATATGTAACTCGAAGGGTTGTTGGAAATCTGGATATGCGAGTATTGGAGGTTCTGCTAGCCGTGTCTTCAAATCATGGAAGGAGTGTTCTTGTTCAGCTCCCCAATGCCACTTCTGTGATGTGTCGACTTTTCCACGTCCTTTCTTGGACTGTGTCGGTGCTGGCATAACGTTCATCAAAGGCCGGGCTATCTTTGAGAAATCTCTCACGAACTTGCGGTAATAGCCCGCGAACCCAAGAAATTGACGAACTTCTTCCGCAGTCGTAGGTGTTGGCCATTGCTTTACCTTCTCGATCTTGTCAGGGTCGGCGGCTATACCATCAGCGGAGACTATGTGTCCCACATATTTCACTGCGCGTTTAAACAAAGAGCATTTTTTTGGCGAGAGTTTCAGCCCACAGTGTCGGAAGCGCTGAAATACGTCCCTGAGTCGTCGGATGTGTTCGTCGTATGTCGGCGAGAATACGATGATGTCATCTAAATAGATAAGACAAGTGCGCATATTCATATCTGCAAAACAGTTTTCCATAAGCCTTTGGTAGGTAGCCGGGGCGTTTACAAGACCAAACGGGAGACGCTCGTACTCATAGAATCCCAGTGGACCCACGGTGAACGCCGTGCGTTCTTTATGATCTTCGTTCAAGCCAACCTGATGGTACCCGCTCTTCATATCTAGAACAGAGAAATAAACGTTTCCTGCTAGCGATTCTAGAAGTTGGTCTATACGGGGCAAACTATAATTGTCTTTAACGGTACGAGCATTCAACTGTCTGTAGTCGACACACATCCTCAACGATCCATCCTTTTTGCGACAGACGACTATATTAGACGAATATGGCGAACTGGACGGTCGTATTATGCCAGCAGACATAAGTTGAGCGAGGTGGTCACGAATCTCGTCGTACATCGACGGAGGAATCCTGCGAAACCGTTGCTTAAAAGGTGCCGGATCCGTCAACTTGATTTCGTGAGCTACGTTCGGGCAAAATCCTATGTCGTCATCGCTGGCAGAGAGGATATCTTGAAATTCGCAGAGAAGTTGAGTGGCTTCTTGTCGTTCAGATTCGCTTAGGGCTGCGTCGATTTCCACCTTGCCCACAGCAGTGTCAGCGGCTGCTCCCATCTCGTTCTTTGCTTCGATGTGAACAGGCTGGATTTCACAAATAACTGCACGTGGGGATATGACCTTCGTTCGACCGGTTACGTTGGTTATCTTTACGTTGAGCTGCGACGTGTTTACATAATCATATGTCAGCAAACTTGGTTCTACATCCAAGTCGGGGTCGATCGTCGCCTTCTTTGACGGTTGCAGCAAGGCGCAGGTTTGCACATAGGGGATCTTTTTGTCGACATATGTTTTGACGGTTACATTTTGATTCGGCTGTATCACAACATTCTTGTGTTCAGCACACTTAACGACGCCAAGCCTGTTTTCATTCCTGGACAGTTGCTTCTCGCGGAGGAGTAGACAACGGTATGTCATGTACCACGGAGTCTGGACGTCGCAACGTTTGATAAATTCTGGTCCATACTTTTCTTGACACGTGGTAATATGAGCGGTTAGGATATTCGTTCCAATTAGAACCGGTGTGGCACTATTGTAGCGCGTGGTAGGAACAATCAGAAAAACTGCATCTAAGGGGTCATCTTCTGGTATGCCATTTAAATTAACCTTCACCTCGACGTATCCAGAATACGGGAGTGGTTGTCCATCCGCACATTCGATGTCGATGAGGTTGGTGAGAGGTCGAATGGGTACATGCGCTAGACATCTCTTATGGTAGGCTTCACTGATCGTCGATACGGTTGAACCCGTATCAAGAAGTGACGCAACGTGTTTGTTGTCGATGAGTATCTCCACTTCACTACAGCTTCCAATCAAACCTGTAGGTGCATGCTCATCTTCAGTCGTCGTACCTTGAGCATTCACGCCTATAGTCGGCATTGGTCCATAGGCCGTGTGTAAGTTTAATGGGCGTAATTGTCCTCTTCTGTCTAGCATACAATTACGAGCGATATGCCCGGGTTCGCGACAATTCCAACAGAGACGTGGTCCTCTTGGATATCGCTGTCGTGGTGGATCCTTGTTCACGAACGGTTGTTCATTGTGACGGAGTGACTGCATATACGCGTGAGATGATGCATATTGGGGACATGACGTTGCATACTGCTGGGACGGTTGCGCATACTGTTGGGACGGTGGTGCATACGGTTGGGACGATGGTGCATACTGTTGGGACGATGGTGCATACTGTTGGGACGATGGTGCATACTGTTGTGACGACGGTGCATACTGATGAGATGGATATTGTTCATGTTGGTATTGGGGATGGGGTAAATTGCTTCCGTGAATGTGGTTGTACGGTGGGTTTCTTTCTTCTTTCATTGAAGCTAATTCTGTCTTTAAGTCCGACATATCAGATGTGAGTTGGGAAACCATCTTTATCATGTCCTGCATGTCGCTGGGTTTCTCGACGTTTTGTACTTGCACGGGGTTTGGCTTCGTTTGGTCCTGGAGTTGCTGGTCGGGTTGCATTCGGGGAAACATATCGTGATCTCGTTCAATCTGTCTGAGTTCCTTTCGTAGTTCATCAAAATTCGTATTTTTCTGGAAATTATAGCCGGATACATCCCTGATGCATTGTCTTGTTCCACCCCATAATCTGTCTCTAAGCGCTGCAGATCCATCGGTAGGTTTCGATTTGCTGAGTTTGTTGGCCTGGCCGTACAACGTTTCTACGCGACATGTCCATGTTGCTATGTCCTCGTGTTCATGCTGCTTGGCGGTGTAGAAATTCGCCCACGCTTCATCCTCTTTGTCTATAACACCGTACACACTAGTGAGTTTAGTCAATAACTGTTCTAATGTGGAATCAACCCCTAGAGTTATAGATATCTTCCTAGGATTATCTAATAGAGATCTTCTAACAATGTTCAACAAAACTGTGTCATCTATCTTTTCTGTGCGTAAGCACTCGACTTCGTGTAACCACAAATCATAATCTGTACCATCGAATGTCGTCAAAATTGGTTCTGGATAGATATAATACGACTGGTCATGGGTTGCCATTTTTATGCCTGTAGCAGATTTAGTCTATGGTGATAACTATATAATGCAGTACAGTAGCTATGCTCGTTATATTATTAAATGCTAATGCAGGCTCAGCAAATATATACGCAACAATATCTTAGGTTATAGGAATATAGGCTATAGATGCTTAGGAAGTACGCCTATTGTTTACTGTTTTTCTTACTGCATAATACAGTATATAGCAGATTATAGCTTCAATTTCGCATATAGTATACGGTTCGTAAATACGTGTAAGTACTGTAGTATAACGTCTATAATAAACGACCCTTTAGATAGTGTATCACGAGATATGTAATCAAAGTAGTAACCAATTATTTTCATGTTTTATAGTACTGTATACTCGGTAATAATCATTGTACTGTATTTATACACCATATATGAATTTTCAATTTTACACCATCAGGATTATGCAAATACATCATCAATGACACCAATATATTTAGGTAAATTTTACACACAATCATTTATACAAAATACCATGCATAAAATATGTAAATATACCCGCAATTATATTCACATTGTACATAATATTATGTAAACAGTAAAACCCACATTGGTAGTATATATAGTAGGCTATACGTATTCTTCAGAATTAATACACATCAAATTTGTGTGGGCTACGACAGTAGGCCATTTTTGCAGCCTATGTGTAATTTGACTGGGCATTTTGAATTTTACCAGAAGTTGCAGGAAAAAAAAATTTGCTTACTCGTTTTATTCGGTACCGAGAAAAAAAATTAATTTCAAATTCTCACCCCAACGGTCATAGTAGCAGACATCATTTTGTGTTATAAACAGCAACGTACATCAAGAACAACATTAGCCTACACGGTATACTGTACTCAATAAAAACCACGGTTATTTGAACCCAATTCAAATTGCATGTAGATTTATGTGTTTCGTCTCTCATTTTTGTTTAGGATTCTAATTTCGAACTGTGTTTCCGTAAACTTGTATACTTAAGAAATTCGTTCACTCGCAATCACAATCATATTTTGTTATGTGTAGGCCTATTTCGTATGTCGTCAAATTCATGTAAACATTTGGCGTCCTTTCGCATAAGAATTCACGGCGATCTCGCAATTTTTTCCGATAAGAATCCAACGCGTGATACTATTCACTTCACTGTCGAACATCGTCATAACGCAATACATAATTCACGCACATTTGTAGCGACAATACCAGAAATCGAGGTGCCTTCTATTATTTATGGACGCCGATATTTTTGGAGTAGCGCAATGACCATTTAATAATTCTCCTACTTTATATACACAAAAATTACCACTACTATTGAAGATCATCATCATCATCGTCATCATTAACCTTTTAGAGAGCGAAAGGTTTATACGCCATATAACGCCAATTAGCCCGGTCAGAGGCTCTTCTCACTGCCTCGTCCATGGAATGGATTCCGCAGCTCTGAAGATCCCTCAGTCACGTCCACCCACCTGGTTCGAGGACGGCCACGGGGGCGAGACCCCCCAGGGTGCAGTCCACGATCCTTCTGGGTATACGTTCGTCACTCACCCGCCATCGAAGCCACCGAAGTCGAGCACTCCTAATCAACTCGGAGACAGGAGTCTGGTTAGATCTCCGCAGAACATCCTCTGTCCTAACATGATTTCGCCAGTGTCCTAACATGATTTCGCCAGTTGATGCGCCATATCCGTCGCAAACAACGATTTTGGAACACATCAAGCTTTTGCATTACAGCGTCTAGAACTGGCCATAGACAAGAGTCGGAATGACAACAGCAGCAAACAACCGACACTTGGTTCGTCCAGATAACTGCTTGCGCCCCATGACAGATCCGAGCAGGCAGCCCCATGACCGGGAAGCTCGGTTATGCGGAGATCTGAATGCGCGCCTGAACTTCACTGTCTATGGATGCATTAGCTGCAATCCCGTGTCCCAAGTAGCAAAACTATTGTAGATAGTCATTGAAAATACAGTTATGTTTCTAATATATATCACAAGTACAGGGTTGCCAGGAAGTAATGAACCTTTTTTATCCTTTAATAAAATCTCATTTAATGGGCCAATATTAACATATTATATATTTTCATAAAGAAGACACATGTAAGTTTTATTACCACTAGTCTATTTT
>WNLI01101194.1:0-10615 GCA_025802215.1 Wirenia argentea
TTCCATCCGTCATTTGCGAGATTCCTGCATGGCAACATGGACAGATTCTGAAAGTGCGGTATATAAATGCACAGATTATTGTTTTTAAATCAACATGGCTATTGGCTATATAAACGCTACTGTCGCTAACCAAAAACTATTAGGGTAAATACCAAGTTGTATTCAAAATTAACAGAAATAACGAAAACCCACAATTTCATACGACAAACTATCATCAAATTCCCTTACACACACATAACCACCATTAGATACGCAGACACGATACAATCAACTCAAATCCCAGTAGGTATGTTTAGGTAAATAGACGTACCATTAATAGTCCCAGTTGGTATGACTGGGCAAATAGATGCACCAGACATCAATGTTCAATAATCAGTGAAATATAGTTTAAAGTACTGTCACATTATAAAGCATTAATACTACCTATAATATATTGATACACATAATATATAGCATAGGTACATATCGATTCATTCTTAGTTGTGTTTAGATTAATTGCGTAAAAGTTTTTAGTTTTCAAAAATGATATTAAATGTCAGCAGATAAAAATAATACATTGCGACGTTTTACAGTTTAAGACATTGAAAATGTGGTGTTGTGGCTCGCTGTATGGTTGATGCTTTTCTCACATCTTCCCTCACATGGCCATGATGTGAGACCGACACTTGATTGTGAGGTCCTCAAATGCGGCATATAAACACAATACAGTTTACTGTACTATAAACCATGATGTTTTTACTAATCATGCGCTGTGTGTAGACTAGCGGCGTATTAACGTCTTAATTGTTGCATGTTGCTGTTATAATGCACCTTGTTTAACGATATAGTATTATGATAATCACTACTAATAATTATTGGTTGGGAGTTGGGTTGGTGTCTATAGATGTAGCAAGAGTGTTCCTAAAAAAATAAGCTTCATCTATAGACCCAGAAATTTTACACTCCAGCACAACTACTGCCACCAAATCTCAAGTATCTTTCGTGATCCAGGAGGTTGGATTTGACGATCTTAGGTTCAGCCTGTCAAAATCTAGTAAAAAAAATGCCAATATTTTGCACGTACCTCTCGTATATCCCGTTGTAGCTTCACAATCATTTCCTGTGCCTTAATGCCGTCCTTTTTGCTGTTTGCCACAGTGTCTTCTAAGTCAATACACTTTGTAGATAAGTCCGTGACCTTTGACCTGTGAGATAAAGGTAAAGTAAAATTTCTTAAAGGATGACGAATGTCTAAAAATCCTTTTTGTTGGTGGTATCTACTATCTACTAGTAAATGCGTAATTGTTCTAGTAGTTTTACAGTTTATTACCATCGTGGTATAAGAGATAATCTACATGACACCAAAGCACTATGTTGGCACTCGTATAAAAAATTTATAATTCCAGCAGAGAACGCCTATCTAGGTTCTATAAATCTTACCGAATAACACCGCGCATCTATACAATTTCGATAATATGTCGCGTGCATGAGCTAACGATCAATAAGCAACCAATGATATCGCGCTTGCCGTCAATAATCAACCAATGGAATCGCGCTAACTGTCAATTTTAAATCACTTCAGTTTGAATAGGCGACATATCGAAACTGTATAGATGCGCGGTTTTATTCGGTAAGGTTTATAGAACCTAGATTGACGTTCTCTGCCGGAATTATAAATTTTCGATACGAGTGGCAATATAGTACTTTGGTGCCATGCAGATTATCTCTTATACCACGAAGGTAGTATACTGTAAGACTATACCAGAACAATTACGCATTTACTATAGATACCACCAACAAAATGGATTTTTAGACATTAGGCCTCCTTTAATATGGCACACCATGTTGGTCACAAATTAGTCATGTTACAGTTTCATTCACGAAGCATTGTCCTACAGATAAAGTTATTGACGCTACTGAAAGTGTAAATAATCTAACCACGTGACTGTACCTTGCCGCACTTTTTATATGGCACACCAGGTTGGTCACAAATTAGACATACATACATACTACAGTTTCATTCAATAGCAAAGAATCAATTGGCCTAAATATAAAGTTATTGATCTGTGTTAAGTTACCTACCAACCTGACTTTACATACCTTGCCGCACTTTTTATATGGCACACCATGTTGGTCACAATAGTCGTACATGAGTTTCATACCGTCCACACACAGTTTTGCCCTCAGTGACCCCGGCTGGTAGTATATCCCACCATGCACCACTCCACTGTTCCGCCCACTTTGGTGGTACGCTGAAGAAGAAAAAATACTGCATTACTTGAAACAGTGTGTCAGTGAAAATGAATTTGTGATATGAATATAAATTTATTAGGCAACATGTAACAAATTAATATACAAATAAAATGTAAAATACATGACATTGTACAAATTGAGTCCTTCTAAAGCATATAGGCTTATAAATACGTTACATAAGTCTGAAATATATATGCAGTATCATATAGACTTGTCTATACCTTGCTAAACGGTTCAAAAGGAAAGTAAAACTGTGCACAATTTTGTACACACTTATTTAAAGTAAAGTCTGACATTTATATGTCGCATTTTCAGATATCTCAATCTAGAAAATGTCAGTCCCCACCCCATGGTATGTGAATAATCTTGTTCTCATTATTCCTCCCAATGAATCCCCTATATTTCAGGGCAGTTTGCAGGATCAATCTAGAAACTAAAGTCGTTGCTATCCTTACGAAGTGAAGTGAATTCATTCGCGTCAGTTTCAAATCAGTTAGAAAATTGCATCGTTACTACACCTGCCGCTTTAAAGTGTGAGAAAGTGAGGCAGATCTATCAATCGACTGTCATGACCTCTCGTGACCCTCTGCTGCATGGAACAACTTGTCAAAATCCCCAATAACACGATAAAAGTGATCCGAATGGATTCAGTTCGCTCGATGTTACTAGCGAAATAAAGCGAAGTGTGTCGGAGCGAAGTGAAGTGGTTTACTTTTTACCGGCTCCTGGAGGTGGTTGAAAATTGAACCAGTATCTTTCCAAGTTTCCGAGTTTCCGGAACATACCAGGAGAAAGTGGATTAGGTGTAGCTCGAACTGGGACTTTCTCGGAAAATACCAGTTTAGTTTGACAAGTGTAGAAACGTTATTAGTACTAACCAAGTTGCTGCTCCTTCTCCACAAGAGCAAACGAGAGATTGGGATGGCGGTGAATTAACTCCCTTGCCGTTGCCATGCCGATGATTCCCCCACCCACGACCACAACATCGTACCGGCATTCTGGTGATCTGAAGTCACATTCAAAGTCATTCATTGATAGATTAGACATGGTACATCCATACACATCTTATAATGCAATGAACAAATATATATAATGCAATCCAAAATTTATTTTATGGTTGGACTATCGACTGAGTCTTCGTAATCTTCGTAATGGTTACAATTTTGAAATTACTAAGACACTCTAGCACATGGGCTGGAAATGAAGAACTTCCAGAAATCGCTGAGAATCATGATGAGAATACCAATTTCACCATCAACCATCATAAACTTTGGACAATGGACAGACTATATGCGTTATTTTTTGCCCATCGTGTCAGTAAATAGTTTTGGCTAAAAATCCAGTTGACGCGGCTCCGCCGAAAATTACAAGTAAAAACGGAAAGTGTAACGGAAGTTCCTATACTAAAGGAATGGGAAAGATTACGGTGACACAATGTCGTCAGCCGATATTCTGGAATAAGACCTAGTTTTGTCACTTGCATGCGGAATATTTTTCACAATGATAATTCTTGACTCCGAATCATTCATTGGGTCTTATTCCAGAGAGCACGGCCCGAATATCGACTGTTGTGTCCCCTTAATATTTCCCACTAGTTTAGTACGGGACTTCCGGTACTCTTTCCGTTTTCACTTGTAATTTTCGACGGGGGCGTCAACTGGATTTTTACCCATTCATTGAATCTGAATCATTGAATGATTGATATCATTTGAATATTTTTCAAATCTAATTAAAAATCTTTAAAAAAATGTACACTAATAGTATAATTTTATTTAGGCTATGCTTTTTACCGTGTGCTAGACAATGTGTGTTGCAGTATCCGATGTTCAGTATTAACACGGACACGAGCACTTGCTGATGACGAAAATCGAACAAAAACTCGAAAAATAGCTGTAGATTGCAGAAAAATTTGACACGAATTCGCCATTTTGTTCGCTTTTTGTCGTCTGCAAGTCATGTGATACGTGCCATCACGTGATAAAAGGCGCGAAATGAATACTGCACCCGGGTATGATGCAAATGCGTGTATTTGGCCAGTAGCACAATATTGTACTCATTGCGCGGCACATGACAAAGTATGACAATATTATGTGTGACATCACAGTGAGGGGACCTAATTATAAATGTTATAATATTTGATAACTACCACAATACATCCATCATCATGCATACACCCACCATCATACATGTACCAACCATACACCGTCTAGCCTACCACCCTTTTTAATAGCCTATAGGCTACATCTATGCTACAACCATACACCCATGTACAATTATGCCCTACTTTGACAAAAGGAAGTAAGTAACAAGTAACTCTTTGTTACTTACTTCCTTTTGTCAAAGTAGGGCAGAATATACGAAGCACTTACGCTACACATAAAGTAGATAGTTCATATTTGCTATACAAACAGCACTATAGTACAAATCGGAGTTTATAACATTGTAAACAAGATTGTTCTTTGTTTCATATAATCTACGCAGAAAACTATAGCTTATTTTACGTCTCAAGACATCAAAGTGTAGTATACCAGAATCTAGACAGAACTGACTTATACTACATTGACTCGGTAATTTGAACAAAAGTCTTATCGCCTTGTTATAGGCCACTTTCAATTTATCGATCGACACCTTGCGAAAATTACACCATAAGGCAGCTCCATATAGGCTATTACAGAACGAATTGAATAATTTACATTTTACCAAATTTGAACAATAACTGAATTTTCTAACCAACATGTTCGCACGTGTAAATATCGATCTCAATTCTCGAACAATATCGTTATCATCACTACAATCATCAGTTATAATAACACCTAAATACTTATACATGGATACATATTCCATCGGCTCGCCTCCCAAAGAGAGGGGTTGATTACATAGAGTTACCTTGCTTGAACTTTCAAAAATCATACATTTGGACTTTTTTGCATTGAATTTTATGTCATATTTCAGGGCGTACTCATCACACACGTCGAGAAGATTTTGTAGGTGAACAGAACTTGAACTTAGAATGACCATATCATCCGCGTAAAATATATGGTTATAAGAAACATCATTGTACGTACAGCCTCCCATGGAAGCGAGCCGTTTGCTAAGACCATCTGTATAAAGTGCGAATAGTTTTGGTGAGAGCACACCTCCTTGCTTAACGCCATTAGTGGCAGAAAAGTGATCAGATACTTTGTTATTCCATCTTACACAAAAATGTTGCTTTGTATACCAAAAAACAATTATACGGATTATGTAACAAGGCACATTTCTATCGATTAAGCATGTAAACAATGACCAAAAATTTACTCTATCAAAAGCCTTAGAGGCATCTAGGAACGTAACATAAACGTTGCTACAATTTCGTCTATAGTGATTTACAATCTCTTTTAACACAAAAATACATTGGTCCGTAGAATGGCCAGCTTTGAAACCAAATTGATTTTCACTTGACTTAATGAAATTTTCTAGTCTTCTTAAGATCACCATTTCAAACAGTTTTGAGATAATACTAGCGATTGCTACAGGTCTATAGTTACAAGACAGGGTTAAGTTTACATTCTTTCCTTTAGGTATTGGCACAATTATTGTATCTATCATAGCAGCTGGCAAATATGAGTGTATGAAACATGAAGTAAATAATAAACTTAAACAGTTGGTAATCACAGGATGACAATATCTGAGATGTTCGCTACTTATCCCATCCGATCCGGCTGCTTTACGTAGTTTTAACTTATTAATATTAGCTTGTAATTCTTCACTATTTACGAACATATCAGACTCAAGAGAGCAAACATTGATTGCATCAAGCACAGATTCTTTATCACTATCATTTTTGACACAATTTAATATTTCACAATAGTGTTTACACCACATGTCGCTAATATCACTATCCCCAGAGGCACCATCTATAGATTTAGGCAGAGTTACACCTTTGGAACTGTGCACTTTTACCTTGTCCCAGAATTTATTTGTACTGCCACTGACTAGATAATTAACCATAGCATCAGCACTATGCTTATTTTTACTAGCCTTACAATTGCGTATTTTCTTTTTGAACGTTTTACGAGTTAATTTCATAGTATCATACAAAATACCGTCTCTAGGACGACCAGCCTCAGCCCACTTGAGAAATGCCACCCTGGCTTGTAAATGAGCATCTTTAGCATAGTTATTCCAGCCAGGTATGTTATGCTTGTTAGAATCAGAGTTAACACATGGAATGCTACCTGCTGCAGCTTTTTTCAAACAGTTACATATATCACTATACAGTTGATCAATTTCATTAGTGTGATTATGAGATAAACAATTTACATTAATGCATCTCGCAGTATCGGGTATCGTTATATTAGACAGATATCTTCCAGTGGATTCATAGTATTCACGTAAGTTTTCAGAACTAGCTTTATCCCAATTAAGAGACACTCTTTTACTCGACTGAGCATCTGTATGGTTAAGGCTATGTACATTTACACTATACTCAAACCACAGAGGTAAATGGTCAGATGTTACATTATAGTCATATAGAATACGTGGAGAAATAATTTGATCATGCACAGCCTCCGTTGTCACTACATGATCTAGCCATGAAGTGGTTCCATGGGCATCACTAACACATGTGAAACTGTTATTTGGCAGGGTATCATAATCGGATATCACTAAATTTTCGCTATTGCATATGCTATATAATTCATCAAAAAATTTACTGTCACCAGATGCATCTGCATTAAAGTCGCCTAGCACAATTATTGGACCATCAAAGTCCTCAACTATTGCTACAATTTTACCCAGATAGTCAACATAATCAATATAGTGATCATCCTTCTCAAAGGGTAAATATACATTCACAAACCTAGTGGTAGTGTTATTGGCAGATTTCATGTCAATCACTAGAATTCTCGGGTCATTATAGTCAATAACGTTAATGTTATGTGATAAGGACTTCCTCCACAACACAGCCAGCCCACCATAGGGTCTACCAATAATAAGATTGGAAGAAACATCCATGGAACTGATTCCATAACTGTCAAAGTCTGTGTGAATATTCGATAGAAGCGGTAGTTCATCATTGTATAGCCAATGTTCTTGAATAAACAGCAAGTCACAAGTCAGTAAGAGACTGTTCAAAATGACGAGACTGGTTTTTATGCCACGGACATTATATGATATTGTTTTGATACCCATTACTGTTCCTTGTTTTGTACACTCGTGAAATATCTCCGCACAATAATGCCATCAGGCCACATATCCGGATCTTCTAATGTTTTAACAATAGGGGATGGACCAGTGAGACAAAACGACGTATATGTATTATACCGAGTAGTAAGGGATTCACAGTTAACACCTTTAAGGTCAAGATCGTTAGAGACATAGTTTGAGACATCCTCACATTTAGTGTCAGGGCTGAACCTACTCACAAACAGTTTTCGCTGTTGTGGGACGGATGACAGTTTGTCTGTCTTACGGGTTCCAACTGCAGGCTTATGTTTGCGTTTACGTGACAAATAACCATCCTCATCGATAACTGTTATCGCTTTACTAGACTCGCGCACTGATCTGATTGATTCAATATTCTTGGAGATGTTCTCACTGACAACTGAACTAGCACTAGTATCAGATACAGTATTTGTAGGCCTAGTATCGGTAGAAACACCACCACTAGTCTCGCCGGATATGCTACCCTTAGGTTTTTGATCATTATTCGAGGGTTTATTGTTGTAACTTTGGTTACGATTACGAGGGTCCTTGTTACTAGGCGATGGTTGGCGTTTAATGGCACTACTATACAAATCACTATTGGATTGAACCGCATTTTTGACTTGCGTCAACTCAGACTGTAGCTGAAGTTCTCTAGTCAAAGAGCATGATGCCGATTCCTGTAGACTAGTTACGTCATAGCGAAGCGATTGCATTTCTCGAAGAATTCCAGTCACATCAACAGAGTCTTTGCTGATAGGTGGAAGTCTGGCCAAGTCCTGAACAACGAAGCAGGTAAGAATCTCACGCGTAGCGGACAACATAAAATTAACAATATCCTGTAGCGATGATGTTTTCTTGTTCGGTCCCGAACGGTTAATAAATCGAGCTGACGGTTTAATCAAATCGAACGCAGTTTGTTTGGCCGACTCAACTTCGCTTTCATCATAGAAATCTGAGCAGATTTTTACTATGTCATTCGATGTCATTGAGGCTAGCTTATTGCTCACAAAGCAGAGTAGCCCATTGACCACCAGTGCAGCAGCCATCACGCTGTAGACGCGTCACATTGGATGAAGTACCACGACTATTCAGTGTCCGCAGTCCCCCGACAAAGTACTGATAGGTAGAGGTCGGTGGCTAGTTGGTCCGCCAGATCACGGTTCACCGTCAACAATATCGCTGACTTGGGAGTTAAGGATGGTAAAATAAATCACGGCAGGTTGATGATTAGTAAAAACAGCTTACCAAATTTACCCAAAGGATATGATGTTGTATTTTCCAGATCTTTGCTTGAATTTTTGTGAAAATTTTGACAGCTAATTTACAATTCGCGCCATCTTGGATGCGTCCAACACCCCATTGAAAGAAACAATCAGAATTAGGGCAACACCACAATAATACAAATAGATCCAGGGGTACACTAGGATTTGTTGTTACCTTACACAGGGAGAGAGCGTTTTCACCTAATCAATTGGGCCCATTGCGAAACCCTCTATACCATTGAGTCTAAGCCAAATTAATTCAGATATGTTACCCCAGGTTGGCTCTGTGGTGGCAAGCTGGTTACATCTTCAGATGGAATCAGGACTGAATTTATGGACAAGCAGGGATCCATCGACTTGCCAAGTTGCCAACCACCCCCAACCAGAGAGAAAACACCGGGGAGGATGTTTTCCACCTTCCATGACACGAAAATGGGAAAGATCTATACTAGTAAAATTTATACAGAAACTAGCTTGTCCCCAAATGCCCCATTTAGCCACGGAACTAATGTCTTCCTAATGCATCCTTACAAGGTGAAGTAGGCTATCAACTGTGGGCTTAAGCACAAAGTAAATGCTGTGCATCATTCTGTAAAAGGAAAGCTGGAAAAAGACATGGCAACTTGTCATCATATTATGAACAAGATTAGGTGACTATGAAATTCTAAAATGCAGTCTGTAAGTGTTGCGGTGTTGGAACGTGAAGTAAATCTTTGAGAGCCAGTCTAGTCAATAGAGTCAAAGCTTAACCGGATTTCTGTAGTGCTGATGGCGAAACTACATCCCCTGGATAGGACACTAGTCTCGCAGATTATTTTCCAACTCTCATGTGGCTGGTGAGCTAAGCAAAATCTAACTAACTAATTTTGATTTCTGTGTAAAATTTGATGACACATGTACATGTATAGGATTGAACTCATGGCTGCCAACTAGAACTATTATGACCGTGATTGGTTTATCGACGTACCAGCACAAGCGATAAAAAGGGATAGAAAGTAATTATTGTGAATTTATAATTTTGGAGGATGGTTTGTGAGTTAATTTGAAAATGGAACTAACTTGTTTATCATCGACGACAGTGAGAGGTCCATGTGTGGGGCAGTCTCCTGGGTGCTCAATGTTACATTCCTCACAGTACAGGAAGTCATCATCGCCATCCACCTCCAAGAACATGTAGGTACGGCTGCGGGCACTCGCTCTCAGTGGGTATCTACTGGTGGGTTCAGTTCTTGGCCTCAGTGGGTATCTGCTGGTTGACTCAGTGCTGTTCTCCAGGGCTCCAGATGTGACTGTGCTTGTGGGCTTCTGTTGCTGTTAAAAGGTACATTTTTTGACCCACAATTTCAAACATCCTAAATTCCTAATGTAGTCAATTTCACAAATTTGTGATGTAGAATCTTGGAAAAAATTCCTGTTTTGCGTGATTTTCACATCAAGCCCCCATGATGCTCAATCTAGTTCTAGTTCAGCTGAGTTGCACAACTGTAGCACGTAGCACTATAGTGTGAGAGTTCCTGGGATTAAAGATACCCTCGCGCGTTACTCGCCAATCTCAAAGTCTACGTCTCTCTGTATCAAAAACCAAATATCTCAGATTCGGAGATAGAACGTTTTTCTATGCTGCTCCAAAATTGTTCAATTCCCTCCCTACAGAAATTCTATTTGTGCGAAAACCAGAGTAAGTTTGAATACCTCATGAAACCCACCTGTTCAGATTGGCGTACCATGATTTTGTATAGACTGTGTTTCTTGTACATTTCCCCCCTGTATATAATTCTGTAAAATTTTTGTGTTCCATCTTCTTTTTATTGATTTGTCTTTTTATCGACTAATTTTTGTTTCATTTAGTGTCATTTGACGATATTTTTGTCGCCGGCCTTGCCGGCGACACTTGAAGCGAATCGATCGTAGGCCGTAGGTCGTAGGCCGTAGTC
>WNLI01101305.1:0-10614 GCA_025802215.1 Wirenia argentea
GTGGGATGTGGCCTCATGTCCCACGGTCCTCGACCAATGAAAATGCCCGTAACAAACAGATCGTGGTAGAATATGTTGTTTTTAGTTTACAATTTTGTTATGTATGGTTATTTTGTCTAACCTACGGAAAACTTCTTTGGTCGCTGCTTTGTAAGGTAGGGTTTAATTTTCTGTTATAATTTTGTGATAACAATTAGGCTACAACAAGATAGTAAAGTATACCCACTGTACAAAAATACAAAATTAAGGATCATGAAAACTGTTTATTGTTGCTGTTATCCATTCTGACTTCTGAGTCATCATAAAACCGAGCACATGGACCATCCTGAACTCCTCAAGTGTGGCAGCAACTCTGTTGTTTTATAGCCTTTCCTCTGTGCCAGGAATTGTGTAGTCTCACTCGAATCAGAAAATTACACCTCCATAAGCAATGTCCCCAACTAGACTTGCTTCACTCCCTCTACCGTATCCTCACTCTCAGAACCTTTCGCCATCTCTTTCAGTCATCAGGGATTGTGTTCTCCTGGCCAATCTTCTCAACACCACCACTGACCGCACCATGTACCTAACCACCATGGCGACATCCCTTGGTGTCAAGTTCGATGACATCAATAACACCGTATCTGATGTTTGTACTTACTGTACATGCTCAAAGATGCCATTCTCACCTTCGGCAAGGAACTCGACCTAAGGACACAACAAAATGCACACCAGACAAAGTACTATACAATATTTTTGGTCTCAGCCAGGATTCGATACCAGCTCATTCCCGGGCCTTCTCACAGTATATGGCCCAACAAACTACGGTTGCGCCTCTCCGTCGTAGGATTACAAAAATGCTCCACACTTTTCCACTGTTATCCCCCATCAAAATATTATAATTTTCTTTCACCCATGTGAATTTTGTCACAAAAATATGCCGTTGGGCCACTTTGAAACACAAACATAAATAAATAATCGTGCATGATTTATTAAAATGTTCAACATCTCTTATGATGGTTCAATAGAAATGTGTAAAAAAAGTGCACATGTCTAATTCCGCACACAATAGGGACATATTGCACAAATATAATATGATTAGTAACGCTTTTTTAAATGTTTATTACCGGTATACATACTATATAATTGGTATACATCTTTACAATAGAAAGTAGTGTTAAAATAAATCAATGCATAGAAATTATTAACGAGCACAATTTTTTTATCGTCTAACTATTTTCAGTAAATACAGTCACACTAATGTTACAATTGGATGAATTTTTATAGTCATTATAGAATATGCCGCCAATCGTCATAATAATTGTATAATGGCATAATAATTATCTCTGTGCATATAACGATGGATATTTTTTGCGTACAATGCTAATTTGTGCATATTGATTTGATATTTTCAGGAAATATTTTGTTATTAGCGTTACGATCAGTAACATTGCAGCCGCAGGTGTTTACTTTTTAAATATGCCTACTAATGTGTAGTTCGTATGTGTTTAATGTACATTTGTCATATAGATGAGTATAAAATTATGTTATCGATGATATGATATAACATTGCATCTAAGTTTGATTATAACAAGTTTGATACGGTATGTTCATACAAAAACTGCTACATACATCCATGATGTCTTCTATGGTATGAGCATATATGAAAATGAAGACGCCGTCATTTACAAAATGACTGAGAGTACTACTGATTGATTGATTGATTGATTCATTCATTCATTCATTCATTCAGTGAATTGATCGAATACTCAGTGCGGACTGTGGTGTAGAATCAAATGCATATATCATTCGTTTGTATCTAACTCGGAAAAAGCCGCATCGTTAGATTACCAACGAAATATCCCAGATAAACCAACCTGAATCTCACATCAAATGTCAAGGTTGGGTCTAATTCAGATTAGATTCAGTAAGCGGCAAGGACGCACCAAACCAATCTACACTATTTAGCAGTAGACTATTTACACAAGCTTTTCTGCTCACTGCAAACCCACACACCCAAGAACACGGTAAATACCCCAGTCAATAGGACTAATCATCAACTCACTATCTTATATCAACAGATACCCCTCGACAATGCCTCCACAACCACCACCGACACATCCACCGATCTCCGTCATCTTAGCGATATCGAAACAGCGGTACATCCACATCTAACCCGTTACTATGGCAACCAGTGGAGGATAGCGTATACACAACTGCACTCTCACGCACAGAGGTGTTACGACGGGGATTTAAGGACATGCGTACGAGAGTTTTTGCCTAATGTCTTGTGTCTTCTGCATGAAATTCAACAGGTGGGTGATATTTTATTTTACACTAATAAAATTCTTTTACACTATTATCATTCTAAACGCAAATCAGTTAGTCAACCGACACTAAAAGTTGAGTAAACTGATTATTAATGATCTGAAATCTGAATCAAACCATCATGCAGTATTCACATGGAGTCAAAACGTATACTTATTTGACGTTTACACTCAAAATACCGGTACTTGACCATACTTCGGAAAAACACATGGGCCGATACAATATAAAATTAAAGGCATAAGTTTCTCAATTAAGAATCAATGTCAAGGAAGTCACCAAGAGTAGGCAAGAGAAGTGATACATATAGGTTGTAATGTACAGTATATGTCCAATGTCCGATGTTCCTTGTGCTACTAAACTTTAAAAATTTGAATGCAAGATTCATTACTGTTCATTAATTTTATTTGTGGATGCATGATAGCCTATTAGACTCGGTAATTTTTCAATAATGTCTGTCATCCCCAATTCCGAATACAAAATTAGTTCAATTCCGAACCAAAAATACAGCGCCTTTAAGTAAAATTGTAAAAGTTTATTCACCATACAATATAATCGTAGCCTAAACTACATAATTATGTCATTAACTTTTCACTATTTTTTTCTAATTATGGGTTTCAGACACTCTATGGGCGTCCTGTCATACCTACTGTGTATAGTATTACACGTTTGTACGTCACAACTTGTTATAACACTTCGTTGTCATGTCTAGGAGAGCACGGTACATGTAACCTAATCACCCTTAGCCAAATTGTAACGTATATTGTTCAATGTTCACACTATAATTAATGTGAAACTCTACCTTTTAATATGGGGTTTAGTTTGATATCCTTTCATTTTTTGTATATAAAACTGGGTAATTTACATAGATTAAAATATAATATTATCTTTGTATTTGGGATTTTAAGGTTTCAATGTACTCAACTTTAAGTAATACAAGATTATGGAATGGTGGCTAATGGCAGGTGGGGGATCACAGGGTATTGACATCGCGAGGATAGAAAACATTATTTATACGCTGGCATACATGATTGTACCTATCGCATTTTGGTACAGAGGTAGGGAATCGATCCACCAGACACTGTCTTCAACTCCAGTGGCTTAGCTCACGGGTCACTACAGTCAAAAAATTTAAGAAGGGAAGTAACCAGGGCCGGATTGCACGGGAATTTCAATTTGGGAGCGGTCCCATGCTCGTATTTTTTCTGTATGAAATAAGGCTTACAAGGGGGTGACAAATTTGAATTTTTGTGCATTTTTAACGCTTTTATTTGTGCACGCACTAGATACATGCATCTGTGAAAAGAAAATACTTGTGGAAAAATTTGTGAGTGTGCTGACGCCCCTAGAAGTACCGGTAACTTGCAATATTTGACAGACAGTCGTATTATATGATATGTAATTATGTAACTCCTAAAATTTCCATTCAAATGAAATTCATATGAATATAGGATTATCACTTGTATGCCGTTTTATTAACACCACGCTTCGAGTTTGAAGTAGTGTGGTTTTATTAGGCACATGTGCAAATTAATCAAATATGACTATTGAGTAGGCTCTAGTAGAAATCAGATTTATGTCTGCATAAATTTTATACGGTCAAGTGGGGATTATTTATTTGCATGGAGTTGGTGTATTCACTTTTGGAAAATGAATGAAATTGATTTTAATTGAATGAATGAATGAAATTGATTTAACGTGCCACAATGGTGAAACCGTCTGAAACACATTACATCGATTCATGTTGTTCATCCGGTCTGGTCAAATAAAACCTAGCAAATGAAAAATATATATTAAAACATTTACAGTAATTTATAATAAAAACACATTGAAATCAGGATCACAGAATGAAATACAATTTTGTAAAATCAGTATCACAGACAGCAAATGGTAATAATGACACATAAAAAATTTCATCGTAGTTAAAATAAAACATTATAGTTGTGAACAATGGAACAAGTAAAACATACAGAGAAATGAAAATTTCGAATGAACAGTATCGCAGAGTGACAGATTGTACAATTAAATATTTTAGTGAAATAAAAATTATACACAAATAAAAATTTCGAATGAACAGTATCGCAGAGTGACAGATTGTACAATTAAAAATTTCAGTGAAATAAAAGTTATACACAAACATAAAAATATTATTAGATAATGACTATGGGAAGGCGAGAGAATAAAAATGTGTTTTCAATTGAGATTTGTATGATGAAAAGTTGTCAGTCTGTCGAATGTGTAGAGGGAGAGCGTTGAAGAACGAGGCAGCAGAGTAAGAGAACGTACGATCTCCGAAGTTGACTAACTTTGTCTTTGGTACAACAAGATGGCGACTGGTAGATCTTCAGGTACTCCTGGATGGCTGATAGACAGTGATGCATTGGTGAAACTCTATCAACTCTCGCTTCTGTGAGCTTGATCAACTGAAACATGGCAGGGGTATGAATGTCGAATGAGTGGAATATTCCATTAATGAAAACTGGGTCAAATAACTCAATTATCTCTTCTGTAGCAATGCTGTAAATGCGAGCAAAGCCTGAAACATGGCAGAATGAAAGCTATCAACTATGAAACTATTAATGAGTGGTGGTGGATTCCATTGGTGAAAACTGGGTCAAATTTCGCTTATGCAATAATTGTGGTGTGGGCTTGATGCAATGTAGTGTTGCATAGACATGGTAGAAATTTCCATTGCTGTGTTCTGTGCACTCCCTGAATCCTCACTTCTGTGATCATACTGTGTGAGCTTGAGTAAAGCCTGAATGATGCGCACCAAGCGATGCACTGCTGCAATGGCAAGAATGGTTAGAAATTAATGGAAATTTCCATTGGTGAATTCTTTACACTTTGTCAACTCTCGCTTTTGTAGCTGTACTGTGAGCTTGAGCAAAGCATGAAACATGCACTAACATGGAAGTCCATGGCAGAAGTTGAATGAACATGTCCTTCTGCACCGCATTATGGACAGATTGCTTGATGCTTCATGTCAGTGCTTAATAGAATTTAGAACAGTAAGCATTTAATAAAATTTTACCAATGGAATGGAGATAATCATTGCTTGTTATTTATTGGTTTCTTATGACAAGATAATAATACTGTAGTAATAGTAGGCTATGGCACTATATGCTTGGCATATCGGAAAAGAAGTGCAGTAATGTGACCTTTACGAGTCTACATGCTGTGATATGCCAAGCGTATTACTGTGCTTCCTTTCCATCATTCATTAGGCGCGTTACATTTTATAGGTCATAAAAAATCCATTATGCGGGTAATGAGAGTTAGGGTGAGAGTGACGTACTGACGTAGTATAGGTGCTGTATGAATAAGTCATACACTTTCTAAGTAATCAATATAGAAAGCTAACGTCTTGAATGTTAACCGCAAAGATATGTATTTTTATGCACAACCAATTATTGTCACTATTTTGAGATTTAAATGTCATGTCATGGATGCAGAAAAAATAAATATATTATCATTACAAAATGATATCTCAAACAACAGACAGTGTGGAACAGTACTATCTACATTCTACATGTACCAAGGTATAATAGTAGTGAAATAGTTGCCACTGGTTTTTGAGTGACCAACTGCAGTATATTGAACTCTACTGCAAGAGGTCTCAGATTCAATTCCTGATCCAGGCTCTGCTATATGGTAAAGGGTAAGCGTGCACTAGTAGCATCCCTATATCAGAGAAGGAAAACTCATTAAAACCCTCGAGGGGTAGTGGGGTGATAACCTCGCCAAAGGAGCCAGGATGCATTCCTACCCTCCGCCAGCATCATTAGGATGCGTCACATTAATGCTGTTTTGGGGTAGTAAGAGGTTTGGTCTATGACCAAACCTCCCCTCATCGTCGGCAAGTGGCCTGATTCTGCATAAACCAGGATGTTAGGTGTACGGCGTGACTAGGACAGACCCACATGTCGGGGCGATTTGACTGATATGCTTGGACAACCGGTCATTGTTGTACCTTAACGGTAAACTAGATGTTATCATATTGCAGCAGTAATGAGGTATCACAATGGGCCCACAATGTGGCCTGCGCGAAGGAGTTCAACCCCCTCGCTCACTTAAACTTAACTGAATATCCCTATATCATAATGGCGTGCCATACTGTAACAGTCATTTGATGGACATATGTTGGTCCAAAAGTTCGGTTAAAAACTTGAAATTTGCTTTGCTTTTATATACAGTAGTAGGCTACTTTAGATCCATTATGATTTCATGCAAGTTATTATTTGAATATAATAATAACTGTGGGGATAAAAAATCTGGCGTAGTAGTATCAATGTCACAAAATCAATTGCAATTTGCTCATATTATTATAAATAAATGTGCTGTTACTACAAAATCTATCGACCAGCGGTCTATATCAATTCATCTCAATATCATTCCTTTATTTATTTACGTGTACCAGATTGTATAACAATACATTTAATCCTATTTATTGTGATTTTTGACTCATATATAAAAGCTGTTGCACAGACATTTAAAACCTGTGTATCGGGTATATTCAATTATAATTCATATAGATCAGATTCAAATAACGATGTAATCTAGATGGTCTTCCAGTTTACAGGCTTCTCAAAATAATGAATTCAGTGAACTTGCGTATAGAGGTATAGTGGACAATGGTTTTTAATTTTTTGCCATATTAATTTAGTCACGAAAATTCACCAAAATTCAGCCATTAAGACATTCCTTCAGTCACTAAGACATTCAGTCATTTACTCACACATGGTCAGTCACATTCCTTCAGTCACTCTCACTCACAATTTTTCAGTCATTCCCACATTTCTTCAGTCATTCCTACATTTCATCAGTGAATGATGCAAATACCTTCAGACATTGACCAACATTCTTTCAGTCAGTGACCCATACACATTCAGTCAACGACATACATTCCTTAAGTCATTGACGCACGTTCATTTAGTCATTGACCTACAATCCATTCCCTTAGTCATTGACCCACATTCCTTCAGTCATTGACCCACATTAATTTTCTTCAGTCATTGACCCACATTCCTTCAGTCATTGACCCACTTTCCTTCAGTCATTGACCCACTTTCCTTCAGTCATTGACCCACTTTGATTCAGTCATTGACCCACATTCCTTCTGTCATTGACCCACATTCCTTCTGTCATTGACCCACATTCCTTCAGTCATTGACCCACATTCCTTCAGTCATTGACCCACATTCCTTCAGTCATTGACCCACTTTCCTTCAGTTGTTGACTCACATTGCTTCAGTCAACAGAGCCAGTCACTTTCATCATGGAGTACAATATGTGCGAGTATATTAGTATACTACTTTTGATCTGGGCCCGGAACCGGACACAATACAATAAATGCACCATTTAGACAATGGGTGTGATGGGCGTCCTTAGGCGTGGTAAAGGCAATCCATCTAGGTGAAGGAAAACTCTGATATAAAACCTCTGCATTTGGGCGAGAAAGGTTTGCATTTGCCACAAACCTTTTATTTATTTACTTTTTATGCGACATTATTTGTATATTATCCTTTATTATGCGCTTTAATAGCTGCCAAATGCAGAACTGAGAGATTCGTTGAGTCTGACTTTTGTGCCTAAACCTTCTATTGATTGAATCTTATGGACAAAGTTCTATTATGCAAAGTAAATACTGTGCTTATGGCAAAATAGACTCAAATAGTCAAACAGCGACACTGGGACCCCGGGCACAGTACAGACAAAGTTATCCCAACTTAGCCGACACCAATATACAATGGTAAATGGGTGAGATTTGGCAACATGTGTGACGGACGGAGAGAAATCAATGGCTTAGCCCCCAAGTTACGCTCGCTCCGTATCGATCTCACGAATGATAAAGTCTCTCCAATTTCGAGTGTTGCTGATGTTCGAACACCTCTGATTTCATACAAGCTATGAATTTCTTATAATTGAAATACTGATGTGGCATTTACGTTTTTGAATTTTTTTTATTCGAGTGATGAAAAAATAGCTGAACTCTGACAGGTGTTCAAGTCGTGGTACTTCATGTTCGTAATAGCCATATTACTTGGCAATGTACATTATTGTTTAGACATACTACTAATTGTAGTGAAATTCAGCATTCATGATAGTGGCACATTCATTTTTACACAGTTCATGAAACATCCCCCAGCACCTCTACGAAGAGATGCGATCACATGGCGGTCAATGAGTGAAAAATCATCTCTACTCTACTCGTACCTCATCGAGCCAACTAAAACCACCACGTCTAAAAAGTCGGCACCCGTTCGATCGAGTAGCCCAACAACTGCTTGATGCCTCAGACACTACACCACAAACAACCGCCCAAAGAAAACGACAAGCAGATCTGTATGTACGTAACAGGTGGAAAGACAAATGGCTAGAACCTGAAGGAGAAGGCGCACTGTATAGATACATCAAAACTCCAGGAGACTCCACTCCACCCGTTCAACGTTCCAAGGCGAGACTGGGTGCATCTCAATCGACTCAGAACGGGACATGGCCATTTCAGATGTAATATGCACAAGGCAGGGTATATCACCGACCCATCCTGTGACTGTGGTGCCCCAAGCCAGACAGCAACACATATTATCGAGGACTGCCCCAGACATCTTAATGCGAACACAACTACCTGATTCCACAATTTAGATGTGACGATCTAACAGTTGCATACGGCATACGCGATAAAAAGTTCATGAAACCAGACTTGTCACTCATGATAGTGTCAAATCGTAGAGTGGTCACTGTGTAATCACTGTACCAGTCGATTGATGGTCGCTTCGGCTGCGCGGGTTCCCACCTCGGCTGCGACCATTAGAAAGGGACTATCATGAAATTCATATCGTCGATGTCGATTCAAAATGTTGCATCCTAATTTTTTATCAAAATGAGATCTTACCAGAAAATTATTCATCCAGCGCTAGTTCATTCTAGAAAATGCCCAAAATTGAGATACAACATTTTGAATCGACGGCGACAATATTATACTCCCTGTTTTGGGAATAATAGTTACTTAATTTTGCTCAAACTGTAAGAGACCTTACCATAATGACTACGGCCCAGTGTACACATTTTGTGGCTACTGACTACATCGTGATTTATGGGACGATTCTATGTGCACTATCATTATTGGCGAATGAAAGACCGTGGAAAATAGGTTATGGGACAGAAAAAACATCACATGATGTATTAAGGGGTTGTGTGCTGGAGTTTTTTATGTGGCCTTCATTTGATAAAAAAGAAACTGGGTGGGATGCTATATAACAAAAATCGCTCTATATGAGTGTGGGCAATATTAACATTTGTATTAATTTCTATTTGAGACAGCTTGCACAACTGAATGTATAATATATGAAGTTATATGATTCATTGTCAACTGTTATATAATTTTCTATTGGAAGAAAACCAAGGGCTGAAGGACATGATAGAAGAATGTTTTTGTTAATGGTTTGATGATGTACCACAAGCTATCAGGAACAAGAGTTGTAGAGATGGAAGTATTTTGGATTGTGGCACCAGATATAGTGAAAAGTTCTGTTGATTCACAATTGGACCTGTTATGCAGGGGATTAGGGACACAAAAAAATGTGATGGGACGAGATTAATATATTGTCATTGAAAAAAAGACAATAATTGTTTCATGGGACAGGAAGACATGATCAAAACTCCCACAAGACGTCATACCTTCGGACTACATCCATCAAGCCAGACTCGCAACATGCCACCACCACCAAATCACCCCACTGCCACAATTACATTACAATGCTTTATAATCGCCTCCCACTACCTTTCGGCACACCCCGCCATCATCATACCCCTATACCAACACCAAAATCCACCCTACACCAAATCTAATTTCTGAGATTGGTCCACATGACCGAGGCGATATTGTCGTGACAATTACGTGAGCGAATGCATTGCCAGTTTGGGTATATGACTATAAATGGGATGGGAGAATGAGAGTTGAGAATACATCAATAATTATTGGTAGTTTGGCTATATGATGGGACAGAAGTAAATAAATGTGACAGGAGGTTGAGACTATGGGACAAGATAATAAATTATTGACAGAATATCAACAAGAGGCCCAAGGGGCCTCAAGACGCTCACCAGCAATTTTTCAGTGCACCACCAGCCTATATTAGGAGAAACTTTGATGAGGCTAATGAGTAATGATATGAAATATGAAGAACATGTTTGCATGAGTTAATGTTATGTAATTTTTTTGGACCACCCTCTTGGACACGCCCCCTTGAGCCGATTTTGCCGATTTGCACAAACTTGAGTACCGTAGTCCCAAAGATGCCTCATGTC
>WNLI01101416.1:0-10614 GCA_025802215.1 Wirenia argentea
ATTTTGATGACGTCATTTTGAAGTTGAAGAATCGCGCCCTTTTTTCCTGGTTACATACAAAAAATGATCGAATTTTTTCGTTATATGCCTAAAAATATTGAAATAACACACAAAAATTAACAATAAATAATTGTGCGGGTGTTGTTTAATATCCCGTGGCATGTAAGTCAGTCATGTTCTAATACATGTATATGCAACATATCTAAATGCCAGGGTTAATATAGACTCCAAAATTCGTTTTCTAAACGTCTTTTTACAAGTCATCCCAGCACCTAAATGTGGATTGGCAAGCCCGGGAAAAATCCATGTGGAATGGTATCAGCTTAGGCGTGAACCTGCAGCCGAAGTGCCCGTCGATTGACAGGAACCGGCGTGCTGACCACTACACCATGATGATGGTTATGATGATGATGAGTTTTGTTCATTGCAGAACATGACAGCAGGCACCCTGTGTGGCCATTTCCCTGCTGATAGAGCTACGTTATGGAAAAACAAAAGAAAATAGGTGAAATATGGTCTGCTTGACCTCTTTTTACTACAGGCCTACATGATCTTTTACATGCCTCAGGGTCAGTATGTAAGGTTAGGTTGAGAACGTGGCATCTCTGTTTAGGGTCTCATGACGAATGATTTTGGGGTTATAAAATATTTAACAGTGTATTTTCTTTAGGAATGACACGGAACGGAGAATCCGTCGGTAACATAACAGGTTCTTTGTTCGATGGAATTATGAAAAAGTTGTCGGTTAAAATGTTACTTGTGACAAGGGGGATAATCACTGGGAAATTATGCTCATTGAGATATCTGACTTGTGTGCCTAAACCTTCTATTGATATCCACTTACGACTTCCATTTTCTCAGCCTTGCGTTTCTCTGCGTCCTTACGTTTGCGTTTCTCGGTGATGCTGAGAACTGCGGTCTCGACCTTCTCCTTCGCTTTGTCCTTCTTCTCTTCAATAATTGGAGGGTAGGCATAGACGGAGGGCTTGGCGTTTGACTTGTACTGGATAACCGGCATCTGTCGAAAAGTAACTTTTTGTTTTAAGGGTATCTATCGACTATCTTATGCATAGACACCATTGATCTCACTGGTCTTGTACCTTTTCTCTTCAATTATTGGAGGGTAGGCATAGACGGAGGGCTTGACGTTTGAATTGTACTGGATGACTGGCATCTGGGGAACCGGAATTTATTTCAGTAACTTTTTAGAAAGATTAATATTTGTTTTAAGGATATCCATCGACTATCTTATGCCTAGACACAGTCGATCTCATTGGCTTTTTTCTCATTGGTATCTTCTTCTCTTCAATAATTGGAGGGTAGGCGTAGACGTATGGCTTGGTACTTGGCTTGATAACTGGCATCTGTGGATTATTTCAGCAAGTTTTAGCAAGATTAACATTTGTTTTAAGAATATCTTTTGACTACTTTATGCCTAGACACAGTCGATCTCATTGGTCTTTTTCTCATTGGTACCTTTTTCTCTTTAATAATTGGAGGGTAGGCGTAGACAGAGGTCTTGGCGTTTGACTAGTACTGGATGACGGGCATCTGCCGAAAAGTACATTTTTAGAATCACATTTGTTTTAAGAATATATATGTACTATCTCATGCCTAGACACCCTCGATCTCGTTTGCCTTGTCCTTCTTCTCTTCAATGATTGGATGGTAGGCATAGACGGAGGGCTTGGCGTTCGACTTGTACTGAATGATGGGCATCTGTCAGAAAGTACATTTTTAGATTCACATTAGTTTTAAGGATTATGAACTATCTTAAGCCTAGAATTCGTCGATCGCCATTGGGTTTTTCCTTATTCTCTTCAAAAATTGGAGGGTAGGCATAGACGAAGGGCTTGGCGTTCGACTTGAACTGGATAACGGGCATCTGGGGAATTTATTTCAGTAACTTTTAGCAAGATTAACATTTGATATCCATCAACTATCTTATGCTTAGACACCCTCGATCCCACTGGTCACCTTCTTCTCTTCAATGATAGGAGGGTACGCGTAGACGGAGGGCTTGGCGTTCGACTTGTACTGAATAACTGGCATCTGTGAAAGTTATTTCTGAGGTTTTTTAGCAATATTTACATTTGTTTTAAGGATTATCGACTATCTTATGACACCCTCGATTTAACTGGTCTTGTACGTTTTCTCTTCAATAATTGAAGGGTAGGCGTAGACTTGTACTGGATGACGGGCATCTGTCGAAAAGTACATTTTTAGATTCACATTTCCTTTAAGGATACCTATGTACTATCTCATGCCTAGACACCCTCGATCTCCTTGGTCTTGTATCTTTTTCTCATCAATTATTGGAGGGTAGGCATAGACGGAGATCTTGGCGCTCGACTTGTACTGGATGACCGGCATCTGTAGAATTTATGTCAGTAATTTTGTTAGCAAGATTCCAACTCGCATTGAATTATGCTACATTTAACACTGCTTTCAAGGGGAGAGCTTTTTGTAATATTATCTAAACTTCCTCTTCTTCGGTATTGGAAGGGATGTGTGTGCTTCAAGTATGCGTTGTCTTTTACAGAGACTGTTATTACGCAAAATTCTACACAAAACCACAAAGGTCCCCAACACTCCGAGATGACATATTCCATCTGTGTCAATGCAATCTTCCCTGTTGGCATGGAGATTATGATGGTCTCACTGTGTGGTCCAGTGTATTGGTTTTCGCCTTGTGGAATAATCTGTAAAGTCGAAGCATCACAACGATAGGAAGGTGAATGCAATGGAGGCTTTCTAGTCATGATATGAATGTTGCTTCAATTTAATCAGGAAAGCTTGAGTGGATGGAGATTCAACAATTTCTTGTGGGAAAAAATATTTTTATACTGCTTTTATACTACCTCTTGCAGGTAGAGCACCATACTGAACAAAATTAACTCGAAGCAGAAATTTTTCCATAACATCGGCCATATACAATAGACCAAATTTGTATTTGACTGTTTACATCCAATTTTTTATATTCTTCGGATAGGAAAAACTTAACTGACCACTGATCAGTCAACTCATTTTTTTTCACCATCAATCAATCTACACAGTATTCTGCATGACAATACCTTGAGTTGAGAGTTGAGCCCAATGACAGCTGTCGGTTGAAATGCCATTGAGATGAAGAGTGACAAGGGGAACCAGAACCAAAACTGGGTAAAGACCAGCAGACCCACTACGGCTTCCATGTTGGTGTGGCCAGTGCGGGTCTGGAGAGAGATCGTCATGTTTCGACCACCTGCAACACACACAAAATATTGTAGATGTGAATTACAGCGCTAACTAGTAGTACGATGAGAACGAATGAGAATTGAGAGAACCAAAAGAATAGTGATGGCTACATGTCTGGCACGGGTTTTGAGAGATTGTCATGTTATGGTCTGTAAGGGCCACCTCGTCTTGGAAAGTAGGATAGTAGGAGAAATGTTAAGCACAGGAAAAGCGAATGTCAACAGTTACTGTCACTGACAGTTGACACGCCAACCAATCTACAGTGTATGTGACAGGTGTAGGTGAGAAGTGACTCAAGTGAGATTGTCATAATTTGGAACACAACAGTTTGTTGAAGACAAAATTGCATAACTGATAATGAAATGTAACTTTTTAAGCAATTTTTATAGCAGCAGTTCACAAGTTTTGTTGCGACAGTCGCCGACTCTTCTAACAAACATCTCTAGGTCCTGAGTTTAGTCACAAACCTGTGCACTTTGGTAACAACGAAGGTCACCCGCTTTCTTGGAACGATCAAACACTTTTGTAGCAACTCACAGGTTGTGGTGCAACTGTCACAGACTTTTGTAATAAAGTGATGTTTGTGTTGCAACAAACAGTAGCTATACCGTTGATGCTTCTGAGGTTGAGACTGGACATTCAACACGCCAAATCAAGTTCGATAGGTTCGGAGTCATACAAATATTACACTCCAGACTGCGTAAAAAGAATACCTAAATAAAATAACATTTAATACTGACCTGCATCGATGATGCCCTGTGCAAGAATCGCCCCAAACCTGACCATGATGTCCTCATGTTTGTCTTGGATCACCTTGGCATACAGTTGACGGAAATGATTCATCTGCGAAAGTAACGATCATTTTTTATAATTGTAATGTTATCTCTTCTCTCCATTTCTCTCACTCCCTCGTCCTCCTTCCTTCCTGCCTCTAAATCCCTCCTCTCCCTTAGTCCTTCCTATCTCTCTCCCTCCTTCTCATTCCATCCTTCCTCCCTCCATATCTGACTAGCTCCACAGTGTCTACTCATTCAAGTATGTTCCTCCTGTATATCTAAACTCCCTGTTGTTTTGGTCTTCAGAGCTTTCTGTTCCGTTCAGTTTAACAACTGATGTTCTGTGGTTCTTATTCATGCTGTTTTGGTATTCTGGGTTTTCAGTTAAGTTTAATATGTTCTGTCCAAGAATCGCCCCAAACCTTTTGCACACAAATTAAAAGCACAACATTTGTTTTACTTAGATCTGAAGAAATTACGGATAAATTATTGTATTACACGCTTACGAGATATATGGCTGTAATATTACACTCGGAATAAAACACTCTGGTATTATTATTACGACTGAAATTGCAATAAAATTGTGTGAATGATAATTTCATATAAAATCGGGCAATTTTTTTGTGAATTAAATTGCATCGCATAAAATTGTCAAGTTAAATACATCACTTCAATAAATTGCTTGTAAAGCTCATAGAGTCATGTAAATGGTGTCTAGCAATTTGGCTAGCAATTAGGGATTACCCCATAAAAAGTGGCAAAATTTATTCTTTATCAAAAATGTCATCTTTATCATTAAAAATCATCCACAAAGGTTCAAAGCTATATAATAATAACGTTGTCTAGGAGAGTTAATGTAACGTTTAGTCAATCCTTTGTATACTAGTATTAAAGTTACATTCATGCATATTTGATGTTGCCGAAAGACTACAATGTAAAATATGACGTTAGTTTGGTGGTACATTTTTTAATAATTTCCATTATGTCCCTTTGGATAAAATTATGATACAATACATCGAGATTGGATATTAAGGTAAAGTGAAATTATATTTTAGTATGTAATACAATTTTCAACAGATTTGACAGTGTATATGGTACATATTGTATGTTTTTTCCACTTTGCGTTTTGTATCTAAATTCAACAAAATTGGCCTACTATGTGTAGAATTATAAAATATTTTTAGGCAAAAATATATTGTAGTGTAATTATTAATACATAGGTGTTGCCTTTTATTTTATTGCTACCCATCTTTCACAAAAAATTGGAGTAGAAAAGCTGTCATGTCTCTACTATGAAATCTGGTAAGTCAATAGGTTATATGTAGGCTACAGTACGTATAATTTTTGACATAATAATAATTATTATTATATAAACTTTTTTCTATGTGCCATAACTGTGCTTCGATTCATAAAAATATAATAATCTGTCTATCTGCCAAAATTGTATTTTTTTATCAAAATTTTGTGATCATAATCAACTAGAGGTAGTAAATGTAAAATATTCTTTTTATTATTACAACAATTATTATATATTGGCATTTTTATGAACTTAATTATATATTCATGCTTTCATTTCCAATTATAATTTTCTAGCTGTTAACCTCATAATCGGCTATAAAAAGTATACAATTTGTTTTGATCATCTTTTATCTGTACTTAAGAAAATTATGATCATGGCACCATTATGGAATGCATCTTTGTAAATAGTTTTCCTATTTGATTCAGAAATGATGGTATTAGTAAATCACACAAAAAAGCTAAAAAAAGTAAAAAAATTATAAATATATATCGGTTCTATGCTTTGGATCATTTCGCATTCATGATGACATTCGTAAATCAACCAAAATAGATAATTATATCAAAAAGAATTCAAGACAAAACATCGAGGTACAATTTTCACACTATACTGTAAGCTTGTAACCAAATTGAAGCCACACAATTTTAGCTTTATAGTCGACATTATATGAAAAAAATGGCGAGCTACTGTACATACGCCCGATTTAGGTGTAGGAACTATCTTTGAATATACGTCAGACTGAAAGAAAATGAAATGTACCCTAGTTGATGGCATCTATAACTATTTCATAGGGGGCAGCAACTCTGTAGTAGAGTGATCTTGGCGCTCCGGGTTCACGACTGGGGGATCCGCAAAACTTGGTCCTCCTCTCCACTTCTCTCCCCTCTCCACCTCAACCCTCCCCTGCTCTGCTCCCCTCTCCTCACCTCTCCCATCCTCCCTCTCCATTCCTCGCATCTCATCCCCTCTTCCTTTCTCCCTTCCTCTCCCTTCCCCTCCACCTCTCCCCTCCCCTTTCCCTCCCCTTTCCCTTCCATTCCTCTCCCTCCTTTCCTCTCCCCTGCTCTTCCCTACCCTCCCTGGACTGTACCTCGCAACGATACTGTACTCGTATTTCTTACCTTTGGGCAAGTTGTCTCATTGTGTTGGATGAGAATAAGGGCCGAGGCGATGAGGGCTCCCTGTCTGACATAGCTCACTGGATCGTTTGTCATCGGTTCGAGTAAAGCCAGTGCATCCTGAAATTGTACCACAATCAGCTGTTAAATAGTGTGACCCATAATCTCAATACCTAGACACAGAATAAAAGGTTGAATAAGAATGAGGACTGAAGCAATGCATCCTGAAATTGTACAAAAATTCAACTGTCAAATGTGATCTCTGACCTGTAATCTTACATAATAGACACATGAACGAATATGTAGACACATATGAGGCATGGGGTAATGAGGACTCCCTGTCGCATGACACTGGATCATTGGCCATGTGATCGGGTAGAGCCAGGGCATCATGAAATTGTACAAAAATAGTTAATCATGAAATTGTAGAAAAATGGTTCATATTGTGTTGAATTAATTGTGATGATCAGAGCGAGGATTTTTCGATTTGACCACAAAAAATTGAAATCTCAAACTGAATCCCATGACAGATGTTTGCGAATTGTGTCCCCAACATGATGTACATTCTGTATAAATAATACTAAACAAGATTTTTAGATCAGATATAAACAGATTTGTAATAATGATTAATGAAACCATAATATCACAATGTCTATATTAGGAACGAGTAGCTACAATTTATTCTCATAGATTGGAAAATGACATATAGGTACGTCATACCCAATGATGTATTTGGGGTGCTGGCAATGAGAGCCAAACTTTCATTTAAATTATCCATCTATAGCGGGAGTATTTGGTAAATCTGATCGGTATAGTAATTGGAGCAAAAATAAGTCAAATATTAAATCCTTATCACATCATTTTGTTTCCCCAACTAGTCAACTACCGTAGATCATCACGGTGTTGTCATAATAATTGGAGTACAACAACAACATTACTGAGTACGCTAATAACAAAATATCAACTCCGCATGGAATAGTACAATACTAGTACGTACACGCAAGGTCATTGACTTGTTAGTTGTTGTATTAGTATTGACAGGAATCCATTCTAGCGCAACGGCGCGGCGCAAACTTGGCCTCTGTCACTCTAGAGTCGCGCATTTCCTCTGTGGTGCCACAACCACACACGACGCAGTTGTACGACGCAATTAGCAACACCGTCGCAAACAACAACGTGCTGCGAGTGTCAATTTATCACATGCAATTAGACTCACACCTAGCCACTAAGTAAAATTGATCACAAGGTCGACACGGTTGTCAAGTCCACTTGACACAATAAGTCAATAACATAGATTTATAGTGGCCAGTGGAAAGAGTTGAACAATGTTATGCAATTATCTAGTAAACTAGAAACGTGGGTCTAGCAACAAAATTCAAATTAAAGCAAGAAGTGTGTCGTTATTCGTTAATCAATATCAATGTTGTAAATCGGTCCCACATAATTTTACAATTGCGTCTCTCCGTTTAGATGGATCTCTCATTTAGACCGATCTCATATAGACTGATCAGCATTTTTTCAGGGTCAAGTGACAAGCATGTTGCTGAATTTATCAAACATTTTGGACATGTATGCGCATCCTGCATTCTGACAACTGTTATCAAAATGACCAACGCGGTGATCTGAAACGATAGACAAATAGTTATAACTGCATGTTGCGTCGTACATATGGGTCGAGTTTCTTTTATGATATGAATACAATTGTACGGGCTATGAGTAAATATCATAACAGTTCTAGTACACTATTATATTCTGGCAACTCAGTAGAATATTTTATACACTGTATACATACAATTTGGCTAAGGTCCTAACTTCAACTCTATATTCCTAATCAATTTTGCAACCATAAACTAGCCAAACATCACCGGCCATAAAATAATTTAGTTATCTCAGTAATATCATACGACTACAATCCGTATCCACTCGAGTTCGTATCCAGACGAGTCAGCAAATTTCGTAAATTAACCCGGTAATCTGATCTCTCGCTTCGTACAATTGGTAATAAGATTATCTGTCTAGGACTGACCATGACTGACCAGCTTCCTGATTCTGTTTTGATTTCATTAGCCAGTCCAGTGTCTTATTCAATTTCGGGACAACGCCGAAACTTTGCTGGACAACTTGGAGATTGTTGTCTAGTAGATTGTTGCTGTTCAATAATATGGAGTTGACCTTACGAGAAAATAATAATATTGTTAGTAGCAATGTTGTTATGCAATTTGGGGACAACGCCGGAATTTGGTGGTCATTTGCTGGACGTGTCTCAAAAATTGTTATGTTGTAGACTGTTGATGTAGTCATAATATGGAGTTGATCTAATAATTTGGGGCAATGCTGAACATGTCTCGAAGATTGTTACCCAGTGGATTGTTGCCATAGTCATAATAAGGAGTTGACCTCAAGATGACCACATTGTTAGTAGCAATGTTGTTATGCAATTTGTGGACAATACTGGAACTTGGTGGACATGTCTCGAAGATTGTTACTTACCAGACTATTGCTGTAGGGATAATAGGGAGTTGACCTAACGAGAAGATGACAATATTGTTGGTAGCTGACAGTCGACTGTGTAGACCTATATGAGAGTCGCCATAATATGATGTTGACCTCACGCTCCTCACTGCACCGCGAGTATACACAGTTGTATTGACGACATAATGACATTCGGTAACAATGTTGTGAGATTGCTGATGTAGACATAACAAGGGGTCGAGGTCCTAATCTGGATGTATATATTGTTCTTGATAGAAATTCTGATGGTTACTGATGATTAATGATAATTTCTGTTGCGAAGAAATGGCATAATTGTCATCTGGGACTTTGCATCACTCTCATATTTTATACTTTAGATCAAAGCAGTCGTGATAATGTCTACTCTCTATTCACTAGAGTGTCATACTATTTGGCATTTGCTCAGTTCATCATTATAAATTTGTGTTTACGTGATCTCATAGGACCACCAATTAGCTTCGAGTTGTCGAATGTGTTTCATATTCAAAATACAAAATTATTTATAAAATTGCAAAAAATAGCAAAAATCGAGGAAAGGTGGGCGGTAACCGACCACAAAAATATCTGGATTAAAACAAGCAATATATTATAAACTTTTATTACAATAATTTATATACTACATACATTTGTGAATGCTATCCATGCATACCATAACAAGTATTATTTATTTCCTTAAATTTTCAGGAAATAGACGTAATTCTGGATATTGCCTTATTACGATATTATTTTGTGTAACACTATATTGTACAAAAACTGCATATTGAAGGTAGTTATGTATGGCCACTGGCAATGTCACATAGCAATCAGTCAAACCACAGACCACAGACTCCCAGATGCATAATGTCTATAAATATTTATGGTCTATATCGAAGGTGATGCTCATACCGGTAATCGTATTCAGGAAATTCAGTCATGTAATTTGTCTAGTCATAACAAATGTGGTCTCATTTGAAAAACGTAATTTTTGTAGCCAGACGGGGTAATGTATTATGGAGTTTATAGGATCAATGTAGTGGATGAAATCATGAAACGCTTCATGGACAGGACACACATGTATTGGAGCTAATGTGTGACGTTACGGCGGAGTACCACAACTATGGCTCTAGTGCGAGAGGTCCCAACATCAATTTCGGCCAAAACATTGTGATGTGTCCAATGTGTACAGTATTCTCTTTCGTGTCCCTAGCCAAGCATCTCACAGGACCGTGTCTGTTGACCCAGCAGTAGGAGTGGGTACCGATTGTGCATATTCTCCTTACATGAAGCATTGGTTGGGGGAGTACGACTGTTAGATATTGTAAAGGGCACGCTGACACCCATTAGCTACATGTAGACATGTGATTGAACGGTATTGGAAGATGCCAATTGTTTTAAGAGACGGCATGGAATATCGTCACGGTATGAAGTTCTATATCGTTATTTCACAAAACCGTTACGACATCATGTAAGTTACGCCGTTATGAATGATCAGGTTCAGCACCAACTTGGACAAGGGATGTTTAGACGATATGTAGCAGAAGGGATACACACTGTGAGAAAGTCTTTCAAGTGAGGAGAGTGACATGGAGCCGAGTGATAATGCCAGGGATAGTTTTGCCAGGAGGCAAGCTTAAATCTGTGACCTCAAGGCAAGCATGGTGTTAGCGCCTCCAATTTGGTACCTTTGCTGGCAGCC
>WNLI01101527.1:0-10612 GCA_025802215.1 Wirenia argentea
GCTGAGATACACCCGCTTTTGTACAGCATGGTTGAAATTGGTTTGGCACACCTTTTTGCCATTGGAACAAATGGGTACACCCGAGGGTTTGCATACATTGTGCAAATTAGGTAGTAGGTAGGGATATGACGATACGCGTTTGAAAACTGAACTAATCAGCTCTTCAAAGAGCTATGAATGAACAAAATAGGATAAAAAATGGCTGAGATATACGTCGTAACGTTGAGAGCGAATCATCAACGAAGTCGAGGGATTGCGCGAGAGGCCCGATAGGCCTATGGTCCGTCGATCGATTCAAGACATGGACGTTGCGACGTGTATCTCAGCCATTTTTCATGTTAAGTCAGGTACGGTCTTACATTACACGTTATTGATATTTTTTATGTGATAAAACTATTAGGTTTCGTTATACGTATATTATTTGTATTGTCCGATGTAGACATTAAGATAATATCATATAAAAATAGCACGAACTTGTACATGTCGATAATACAGATGCTTAATGTATCGTCCCTGACTTAACATTTGCTCAGTTGGTGCATTTTAGTGACGGATTACAACATAACGCATGAATATATGGCATATTTTAGTTTACAAACTACATTGTACAATTAAAGGTAAAGGGTCAATAGAAACTCCATTATTGAAGCACCATTGCCATAGATAATTTGGTATGTTAAGTTTTGTTAAATATCATCCCTGACTTAACAAAAACGCAGAAATGTTCCTTTTCTAGCAGTAGATTGCGTATGTATGCACATAAGGTGTCAAAATAGTTCAGAAAGTACGTAAGTAATTCACACGCAGTACCACAGTATTTCAATGGGAACATTAATTTTGTATGTACGTTAATGATTGAGGGCTTGTTTTCGTCCGTCCCTGACTTAACTTTTCATGAATGAGTGCACTTCGCCCTCCATTTATCTGATATATGTGACGGAAATGACATAAGTTAGATTAATATGTGCATTGAATAAGGGCAAATGTTCAAAATTAACCATACTATTGCAACGTAATTGTGTTTGGTGACTTGATATTATAACTTGACTATATTTCGTCCCTGACTTAACAAATAACAGGCATCTTAATTATTGTAGTGGTACATGCATTGCGTATGCACATATCATATTATTATGATTCACACACTCAGTATGTAAGTAAACCATATGCACCCAGAAAACGTTCCAGTAGGTGGGTATATCTGCATATTAGCATTTTGTGAGCTTATCCTGGTCTCTACAGAACATAAGCTAACGGGTGTATGTCTTAAATTTGGGAAATTTGACATTTTCTCTAATATTAGAAGTCGTAAAACTACTCATACATACCACACAACATGTTCTATCACTAAAAATGTAACGTGATGTCAATATTATTATCGTAATAAGCCAGTGACGATAACTGCAGCTTCGTCCCTGACTTAACATTATATTGTATTGTCTTGATTAAGCTTAATTACCCTCCTACGAGTAATGATACACTAACTGATACCACTTGATTGACTGTATATATCTCAGAAGTTCAGAACGACGACAATCACTTTACCATAACATAATGTATATATGGCAAAACTGTACTAGTGTCGGACTCTCGTATACCGCATTAATACACATAACGAAAACCAAATTATATGAAGTCAAGTTACTATCAGATATTATTTATTCTAGTTGGTGATCGCTAGTCTAGTTTATATTATAACAAATTGTATATAAAAATGTATGTTTCCGTAGCAAAACAGTATGCAAAGTATTATTATGTCCATATAATGTTAAGTCAGGGACGAAGGTACATTTTGTTTGACTGGCCGAGTAATGCGATTTTCTCTATTATATGCCATCAGTATTTATATTTTCTTACCGTGATACATCAAAGTTTCAAATCCAATCAACATTTGAGGTGATTGTATGCGAATTATTGAATTGTACAAAACAAAGAACAAGATAAAAATGTTATCTAAAAAGTACATATTTTGGGGAGTTTTGTTTTACATGTATGCCTACCCATTTTCATCTCAAAGCCAAGAAAATGTTAACCCTTGGCTATTTTTATGTCAGAAAGTATGTATACTTAAAGTAGCAACTTAATAATCACTAATTTAGTCATTACATTTTATATTACATACGGATATATAAGGGGTACTACTCGTCCCTGACTTAACATAGCGAAAAATGGGGATGTTTTGCACCATTGATTGCGACCATTCGGTGTGTGTTGCTGTGACAATATGTATAGATTAATAATCCAAAAGGATTGATCTATCAAATAATGCAGAAATTAGGGACATTTGAAGAAATTTATTTTTGGACATTTCAAAAAATCAAATGGGCACATTTCAGGAGATTGTTCCATTTATCCTATCCGTAGATTTTGAGTTTCGATTTCGATTCTACCTGACGATTCCGTAAATGGCGTGGCAGTAATAATTTATTCTACCCGGTGCTTTTGAGTTTCGATTTCGATTCTACCTGGCGATTCTGTTCAAGTTCGAGTTGTTTCACTAAGGCGCTCGAGTCGTTCAACTCGTGTGATTGAGCGTATTAACGCCGTATTTAAGAGTGTATTTTCAATGATGGTGGTTTTGAATTTGTCTTTGGATAACATTTCAGATAACATTTCTTTTACTCACGCGTCACCTCTATAGGACGCCTTGAAGAAATACCATTACAATTTTGTCACACAAATCTTAAATTCAACCATTTTTTTCTCTGGACGATCTACCACCAAGCAGCGCGCATGCGCAAATACGACGTAGTCATCACCGATATAAATACGGCGCACACCAATAAAAGACATGTCTAAAAATGCCAGGTTTTTCTTTATTTCCGGCATAAATATCCAATATTTTGGTCCACGGATCATTTAGGCTTTAATTTACCGATTTACCGACGTTTCTCATTGGCGCCATCGTCGGGTGCCTTCATAGTCAAGATAGCAGGTGATTTCTAATTTTGTGACCTGGGATTTATTTTAGTTTCGATTTAGATTCCGTAAATGATGTGGCAGTAATTATTCTACGCGTCGCTTCTTTTATGACGCGTTGAAGAAATACCATTACATTTGTCACACAAATATTAAATTCAACCTGCTTTTTTTTCTCTGGATACTTTGATAGTCATGAATCCGATTATCCGAACAGCAAACCATAGAGACTACAGATCGTGGCAAGCAAGTCGTAGATGATGATTGGCTTTACTGATTGCGCCCAAAGTAAGATAGCCGTAAACTTTACCGGCTCACCTAACAATTCAGTTCGTGTCAAGATGACCGTACATTCTGTATTACTTCAACACACTAGCCGACAAATTTGTTCTACCAATAATCATAGCACTACCATGTACAAGCCAGCCATATATTCAACGCGTCAATCGCCGCATGGTGTGCGCTAAATGCAGTCATAATTTGACTGATCGAGGGCTATCGAAGCGGACATTCCGAGCAAATTGTTTTCCGGTTTTAGCCAACTATTTTGACTAGGTGGCATAACAATTAGGTTAGAGTGTGGGATATGATTCGATTAAAACCACCGTCGATATACTGAGGAGTGCTGACCACTTGAGAGTCGGATCGTTTAATCAGCCTTATGAATACTGATGAGTGACTAATATCACGTGATCACGTGTGTTCATTTGGGAATACTTGTCGAAAAAGAAACTAGAGATATTTTCCATTACGTTTAGGCTACCGTAGAACAGTATAGACTATAGACTACTTAGTCATACTGTACGACTGTAGCTACTCGGTAATATAATGAAAATATGCCTAAATACTAACAACTTTCATATACATTCCTTGGCACATATGTTCGCATGTTGATGACGCGCCAAGATACAAAAAGCGCATGTAAGCGGATTATGTGAGTTATGTTGAACGCGCCAACATTATAAAAGTGCGTGACACACGGTTTTATCACATATTCACACTGACGGTAGTTTAGGTCTTTAGGATGAGTCGTGTATAATATACGTATATTAAATATTAAACAAATTTTAATTAAACTTGTAGCCTATATATTTCTGTTTGATTAGGCTACTATCATTGTGAAAATTGGAAAGCTGAAGTATCTTTATAAAAGTCATTTTTTTGTTTGTAGGCTACTTCATGACCAATAGTGTAAAGATTCTCTCCAAGGGTAATTTGTTATAGACCTGTTGTCCTACAAATTTGATAAATTACTGCCTAGTCTATTTCTTTAAAATTCCAGAAACACTTTTATTTTTAATTTCTAAAGTATATTTACCCTTCGGAAAACATATTTACTCGCGACATTTGTCATTATGTTATTAATGTGTATTTGCTATGCTTTCATAAACACCCAACAACAGATATTTTGACACTTTGTATTGGCATATTAAACACTATTTACACAAGGAAATGTTCACCGTGTGTTTATTTACTACTCGTTACCTGTTCAGAAATTAAATTTTCTAATTAAATGTATGTTTGCTTAAAGTTATCTATTTGCCATTGGAATTTTGTGAATAATTTGTGTATTAGAAATCATAGGCTTCTTTGCTGCACTGTGTAAGTCTACTGTATGTTGCCGACAATTCTATCATAGGCTATAATCATTATTACAGTAGCCTGTTGTATGTTTCACGTACAGACTACATCTTTAGACTTTCTATAGGCCTATACTTTATGCCTAGATAGTCTACGTTCGACAGCAACGCCGATGGAGGTCGCGGCGATAGCGTTCGAGGTCGTGGCGGTAGCGTTCGGGGTCATGACGGTAGCGTTGGAGGTCGTGGCGGTAGCGTTCGGGTCGTGGCGGTAGCGTTAGAGGTCGCGGCGGTACCGTTGGAGGTCGTGGAGGTAGCGTTGGAGGCCGCAAGTCGGCGGTAGGGTTGGAGGCCGCAGGTTGGCGGTAGCGTTGGAGGCCGCAGGTCGTCGGTAGCGTTGGAGGCCGCATGTCGGCGGTAGCGTTGGAGGCCGCAGGTCGGCGGTAGCGTTGGAGGCCGCAGGTCGGTGGTAGCGTTGGAGGCCGCAGGCCGGCGGCAGCGTTGGAGGCCGCAGGTCGGTGGTAGCGTTGGAGGCCGCCGGTAGCGTTGGAGGCCGCAGGTCGGCGGTAGCGTTGGCGGTCGCGGCGGTAGCGTTGGAGATGCACTGGTATCGCTGGAGTGCGCGGCGGTAGCGTTCGAGGACACGGTTGTAGCGCTGCATGCACGGCGGTAGTACGGTACTAGGTGTCACGGTAGCGAAGGAGGCCGCGGCGCGGTGGTAACGTTAGACGAGGCGGCGAACCGCGCAGCTATAGAGTTCGCAGCCAGCGCGGCGCCGTCATGATCGGTCGCTTCTTGGTACGTGGCCTATGTCTCAATGTCAATACTTGCTATGTAGATGATAGTTTTAAAATAACATGGCACTGTCCATCAGAGCAGATCCTTCAAGACATATTATGGATAAAATTATATTCGAATGGTATCCCCTTAACGAAATATGGGACTACAAATTTCTCTCTTTTGCTATACGTCGTTAACTCTACACCAGTAGCCACTTACGTCTATATATTATGTAGCTAGCTCCTGCGGTCATTTCGATTTATCGAATGGATTGATGGTATTGTCGTCAAATATTGAGCAAATTGAATGGTCGTGTTTTGAAAGGTCGGCAAATAGAGGGACTCTATGGGCATTGATCGGGGTGACAATGGCAGAAAAACGCTCGGTGACGAATGTAAACGCACAGTAAACGCTCGCTGAACGCAGAGTAAACGACTTGTTTGCCCATTCTTGATTACGATATTCACCAGGAGGCGGTGTAAACAGAGCAAAACAACGAGCGCCAATGTATCGTTAGACGTCGGTAAACACCACCCTGTTAAAAAGTAACATTTTCTTTACATTGTTTGCTGTTTGTGTACAATGTTTTCGCGATGTTTGGCGCTGTAACCATGTGGCCATTGTGTGTTATTGTGTGGGCTGTGTGCTGTATCCAGAGGCGTGTGTGCTCAAAGAAGGATCTGTGGGCTTACATGAGGCGTCGGTAAAGTGTCACCAAACGATCTCTCGACACAATCACTTCTGAACAAGCACCTAACGATCTCAACAATCATCCATTTAACACGATCGACCGTGAAACACACGAAAAAATGACACAACTACCTCGAGCAACAACCGTGGAAGAATCACGCAAGAATCATGGAAGTATTATATATAGAAGAATCATAAAAGAATCATGGAAGAATCGTGGAAGAATCATCGAAGGTTCATGGAAGAATCGTGGAAGTCATGGAAGAATCGTGGAAATTTCATGGAAGAATCATGGAAGAATCATGGAAGGATCATGGAAGGATCATGGAAGGATCATGAAAGAATCATGGAAGGATCATGGAAGGATCATGGAAGAACCGTGGAAGATTCATGGAAGAATCATGGAAGAATCATGGAAGAATCATGGAAGATTCATGGAAGGATCATGGAAGGATCATGGAAGGATCATGGAAGGATCATGGAAGGATCCATGGAAGATTCGTGGAAGAATCATGGAAGAATCACGGAAGAATCACGGAAGAATCATGGAAGGTTCACATGGGAAGAATAATGGAAGTATAACGTAAGACTCACGGAAAATAACGAAAGAATCAATCACCACGGAAGAATCGTGGAAGAATCATGGAAGATCGTGGAAGAATCGTGGACGATTCATTGAAGAATCATGGAAGCATTACATGGCAGGATCATGGAAGAACCTTGGAAGAACCATGGCAGATTCACGGAAAATCACAGAAGAATCACGGAAGAATCGCTTGCTTCACAGTTCACACAATCATGCACTATGTTATGTATATAGGCTACGCTTATGCCGGATAATCAAAGACATTAGGCTACCCCTTTAATTATTATCTGTTTACGGATGATGACGTCGTCTTGATGTTTGGAGAGAAGAGCCTGAGCAACGGACTGGATCTTAGAAAGTTTGGTCGCGCTGTGGCATTCGATTATGCCTGTGTATATTTAGTGAAAATATACTGATATAGAGTTACGTTATATTATATTGTTATGTTCCGGAGACACCTGAGTATATTTGCTAGCAATACTGTGATGTTAGCGTTAGATTAGTCCTTGTGTCAGAATAGTATAATGCCTGAACTTTCCGATGTCGTACTTGATGTGATATGATTACACTATTCTACGGACTGTAGGCCTAAGTGCGAAGATTAAATAAGTATAAACTATTGATGTATGGCCTGAGGTAGAGAATTAATGTGCATTATTGAATAACCGTACACATAATAACAATCGTATATTTATATTTATTAAATTTGTATTATTTACAACGTCGTCCTTCGTCTGTTCGAACAATGAATCTGCGATCCATTACAATGGCGAGTCCGGCAGGACGAAGGACATACGGATATAGATTGGTATAACACCGCGAGAATCATCGTAGTGTGATATTTACCCGGCCAAAAGGATGTCACTCGTAGAGAAATTCACAGAAACTCCGAGCATAGATTTGCTTAATGTGTGTAAATCGTCAGAATTAAAAGAATTATGTGCACACCATGAGATACCTTACGATAACGCAACAAATAAGAGTAATTTGAAACAGTTACTGATCGATAATCTAATTGAAAAAGGTATCTTGGAGGAAGCGGAAAGCAATGGAGCTCGACATAACATCGAATCGATCGAGTTGCAGAAGTACCAGTTGGAACTGGAATATAAAGAACGGATTGAGCGTGCACAAATCGCCGCAGGTAGAGAAAAGCACGAAAAGCAGCTGGAAGCGGATAGAGAGAAACACGACAAAGAGATGGAACTGAAACGGTTTGAAATCGAGACTCGGATTAAATTAAAGGAAATCGAATGTAACTCGAGAACCGCGTCACTAAGTAACCAGTTTGACATATCCAAACAGAAGGGATACGTGCCGCCATTCAATGAGTACGACGTAGATATGTACTTCGTACAATTCGAAAAAGTTGCCTCACAATTGGAATGGCCTAAAGACAAGTGGGCCATTGTGTTACAAACCGTTCTAAAGGGTAAGGCACAGACCACATATGCCGCGCTCGGTGTAGAGTGCAGCAAGGATTATGACCATGTCAAGAAAGCGATTCTGCAAGCGTACCAATTAGTCCCAGAGGCGTACCGTCAAAGGTTTCGAGACGCTAAGAAATCAACAGATCAGAATTACGTCGAGTTTGTCAGCGACAGTCAATACATGTTGGATCGCTGGTGTACGTCCAATAACGTCGACAAAGATTACGAGAGATTTCGTCAACTCATATTACTCGAGCAATTTCAATTTTCCTTGTCTCGAGATGTTGCCATGTATGTAGACGACCATGCTCCCAAAGACGTTCACGCTGCCGCTATGTTAGCGGACTCGTATGAAGTGAAACAACGCGTTTATCCCCGTAATTCTGTACAACAAAAAATCGAGTATAATACGCCTTGTAACAATCGATATAGTAATGAGAATCCTTTTTTGGAGTCACGATACCGAGACAACCCCGCATGTTGGTATTGTAAACAGACGGGACACATGCGAGTCGCGTGTCCATTGCTAAACAAAGATAAGCCACACCTGGCGACAAACGCACTTATTTGTAAGCATAGAGCACATGAAGATACGGCAACAGGAGATCAAAAGTCAGAATACCCACAGGAGTATCAACCATTCATCTCGCATGGTAAAGTTTCTCTAGGGAGCAACGATTCCCGTGTACGAGATATTACGATACTTAGAGATACAGGAGCTACTCAGACTCTGATGCTGTCGGATGCGTTATCATTGAATAGTCGTAGCTCCGTTAACACAGATATACTGGTCCGAGGATTTGGAATAGAATCCATTGAAGTGCCACTACACAAACTATATCTGAAATCGGATTTCAAGGAAGGCTATGTGATTGTTGGAATAGTGAATAGTCTTCCTGTCCCTGGCGTCACGATGTTATTGGGAAATGACATCGCTGGATGTGTTGTGAGTCCACTCGCAAGAGTTAATGGCGAGGAGGATTCGTTCCCAGAAACGAATCGATTATATCATGTCACTCCAGACGAGCCCAATTCAGTTAATCACGAAGATATCGCGGATGTGTATTTAAGAGAGACAGTTGTCCGCGAGATCAAAGAGAATCAAGATATATCGGGTGTTGATATATCGGCGAATAACGCTATCGAAAATGTACTCGAATCGTCCAAATTAGATGACAGGAATACTTCTATCAGCTTCACGCGATTAAGCTATGTACCGAACAAAGACGAAGAAATAAAATCACTGATTACCGATGTAGACGCTGACGTCTCCTTTGACGCACAATATGATACCGCCGAACCTGCGGTAGTGATGTCGTTGAATCTTCCACTTTCTGCATCGTCTGCTGACGTGACGAATACAAAATCGCGAAACGATAACTCCGAGTTTGTAAAAATGTGTTATGTACGTCAGATTACAGATAAACCGAATCGAAATCCACCAAAGTCACATTATCCGGTACCCGCGTATAATGAACCGTTCAACCGGGTAATAATAGATTGGGTGGAACCACTCCGTGTAACACGCGCAACTGGATTCCAAGCTTGGTGTGTCTTGATGTTGCTACTTATGAGTGCACACCTACTTTTCGTTGTAAGAGACTCTGCACGAAATTCGAGTGAATGTAGTCCCGCTCAGCTTGCTTTCGGATATAACGTTCGCCGTCCGATATCTCCCGTAAAGGAGATATGTTTTAGTTCGAGAGAGGAGTACATGATTCATTATGTCAACAAATTCCGCCGACAGTTAACGACCCGGCGTATCGCTGCTGATAATTTGGCACGGTCAAATGTCAGTTTGAAAATTCGACTTGAGCGAGATGGTAGCATGCGGCACCATGCGTTTTCGGAAGGTGTTCCCGTTTTGTTCGCGTTACCCGTGTGTATCAAACCGGTGCCTGAAAAAATATTTGGATCATGCGTCAGTAGTACCAATTGCATCACCAATATGCCAGACAGGTGTGATGGGACACAATTATGTCACGTAAATATGAATTATTTTGTTCGCGACGTCGCTATTCATCAAGAAGCGATTCCGGTTGCCACTAGTGTTAGAGTTGAAGAAATAGATAATTCAGATGAGAACGTGCGGTCTAGTCAGTTGCGTAAAGGTACTGTACTGTCAAATGTAGCGTTAACACTCGGATACGTATCTCTACAAGAACCGGTAGATTTGACTGCCACGATTCTTATCCGCATGGGATGGTTTCCCAATTCCGGCGTGCGTGGTCAAACAAATGTGACCGAGTACGATTTTAATATAATTATTGTCTATTTCTCAATAAAGCAATGTCAACGTCATTGTTCGGGGACTGAAAGAGAAATCGCGGGATCACTAGTATTTACAAACAAATGTGGCGTTTGCGTAGTAACCACATTACGTCTGATAATGTGGGTCACGAATTTCCAATGGCAGGCACATGACATGCATGAATACAATCATTAAGTAGTACTGTAAAGGTGTGAATAATCACCTATCGTGGCGGTCTATGTGATTCATATTTTGTTGTTAATTAAAAATATGTCACACCTTTTTTTTATGGGGGAGGATATGTTATGTATATAGGCTACGCTTATGCCGGATAATCAAAGACATTAGGCTACCCCTTTAATTATTATCTGTTTAC
>WNLI01101638.1:0-10611 GCA_025802215.1 Wirenia argentea
ACATTAACTCATGCAAAAATATTCTTCATATTTCACATCATTACTCATTAGCCTCATCAAAGTTTCTCCGAATATAATCTGGTGGTGCACGGAAAAATGCAGGTGAGCGTCTTGAGGCCCCTTGGGCCTCTTGTTGGTATTTATCCTCGATCTTAGTTTTGTTTCGCAATATATTTTTTTTCTGAAAAGGTAATGGGCAGGAGTACCAAACACTCACATTTGCCATTTCCCACACAAACATAAAAATACCAGAAATATATATCATAGTCCAGTTTAAGCTAGGACCTAGATGTAGGCTATAGTCCTATGTTTTCTATTTGAAATGTAGGATATGATATCATTTTAAAAACAGTTTTTCTATAGGAAGAGATGCGGCGTTTGGATTTTTGCACTTGGATTCATTAGATTCTAGCCTACAGTGAATCATTTTCGCTTCTAAAAATGTATGCATAATTTAATTTCAAAATAAAACAACACACAAGGGCGGCCATATTTGTGGCATATGCATAAATTGTTTGTTATTCACAAATTTTATGCCTAACGCATGTCAACAAAATATGGCGGTGCCGAATAAAACACACAAAAATGTCGTAAATTTGGGTTAAAGATACGGGACTCAGCAGCGAACTTCGCATTCTGATTATAGATTCAGAATCCGTCGGATTTTTTCTCGTTTCAACCTCGCCGAAAACAGACACTGTCCTTTATTTTTGTGTTTTGCGACTTTTGTTAAGTGGGCGATAAACTTACGCCGAGAAATCCGCCATTTTATGATCGGTTTTCAACAAACTTGACGATTTTAATGTTTCATTAAATCTCATTCGCGTTTAGCGGTTTCGGCGTAAACAACAGGGTGTTTCGGACATCGAGTGAAATCTTAGCCGCTTCCGCTTGTATCTCACTTTTTGCGAGAAATCTGACAGTTTTACTACGGTTTTATTAAAATTATCAAAAATGTTGCTGAATATATTATCCGATTAAAAAATGGCAATATTTGATCCGTTGCATGTTTTTGAGATTGCATAAAATAAAAACGTTTTCTTGGTCATCGTAGACACGTAGACACGACACTTTCCAAATACCACAAAGTTAACGATCACAATGGAAGGCAACAGTTATACAACTATTTTTTCAGCTAATAAAACAAAATATCTAGGCCTAGGCTACTCTTTATTCCATCAGTATTGAAACCGCTTCTCAAGACAAAAGTATACTGTAGTAGGCCTATAGGCGTATAGGCTAATTATCTGAATAAATCGCGTTGGTGCCATTTTGTACAATACTGTATAGCCTATAGCCTACATATTTTTTCAACTTGTCATTCATCAAAATTGCCTAGAGGTCTCGAGATAATACGCCCAAATCGCAATGGCAGCCATTTTGTAAAATCGCCGCCATAGATTCTTGCCATAAATCTTAGAAGTCTACCAAACACTTTTCTTACTTGGACATACCCCTACAACAACTTTCCAAACTAAAAAATTGGGGACAAGCAACTTTTCACAAAACTCCTCAGAATACTGGACTATAACAATTCCCGTCAAAAGACACATTCTCACTGAAAGGCATGGTTTCCCCCGATAAAAAAGTCTGCATTTTATTTCAACGTGTAAAAAATCAATGAGGAGGTTTTATTTGAGAAAGAAACCTGCAACAATAACCTGTGGATCGGCATTATCAATTTTGTGGATGCAACAGAGACACCCCAGACAGGCACAATGCAATCACCTGCAGATATGCCGAAATCAAAGACCCATTCAGCGCAATATTGACAACAAATGCATAACCAAACAGATCGCCATTATATATCTTCATCATTCGTCAATTCATAAAATTCCACCAAGTGTAAATATTGAAAATCACATTGTCGCAATTTGTTTTCATTTTGATAAAATATCAACAAATCCCGGACAATAGTCACGTGACGTGAATGATCCAGCAACCGGAGCGAGCCCGAGCATCTGCTGGTGTTCATGACGTCATAAATCGCGTGATAGGTGCTGAAGGGTATTCGTCTTCTTCTGAGTAAATCACGCTTTATATCGCGACGTGAGAGTTGTCGATTACCTCCCCCTTTTCACCTGACCCAGGTAAATTCTGTTCGAAATCAATAAACTCCACAATAAACCCACAAAAGGACAAATCCAGGACAGTGGAGCGGAACACCCGTGAACACAGACCGATACAAACCAAACATCACCCGCTTTATTACCGTCATTTAACTCAATATTGCGTCGCCTTTTGTGAGATTCGTGTCGATAATTTTAAACGTTTTCTATTTAAAACCAGTAAAGCACCACACTATTCAAGCAGAAACTGAACAATCTGATGCGGAGATATTTAAAACAAAATTAAGAAAATAGCAAAAATCAATTTCTTTGAGAGTACGCTAAAGCTATGGCGCGTGAACGTATAGTCAAATCTAAACTACGAGGTAAAACCAATCATCAACCAATTAAAATAAATAAATAAGGTGATCCACAGATTAATCATTCAATCTATTATCTATTGATCAATCTATCGATTAATCTATCCGTCAATCGATAAATCTATCGATCAACCGATCGGTCAATCTATCAGTCAATCGAAGGTCAATTGATCGGGCAATTGATCGGTCAATCAATCAGTTTGTCAATTGATAATAGGTCAATCAATCAATAAGAAAATCGATCTGTCGTTCAGACTGGTCAGTCGTTCTGTCGATCTATCGGTCACTCGATCTATCACACGAACATACAATCGTTCAATCGAATAATCAATTGAACAATCAATTGAACGATCAATCGAAACAGATCAATCGAACGATCATTGGAACGATAATTTGAATGATCATTGGAATGATCAATTGACTGATCAATCAATGATCCATCGGACGATCAATCGAACGACCAATCGAACGATCAATCGAACGATCAATCGAACGATCAATCGAACGATCAATCGAACATCAATCGCGATCAATCGATCATTCGATCAATGGATCAATGGATCAATCGATCAATCGATCAATCAATCAATCAATCAATCGGTAAAAGGTTAAATATTTATATTGTGGCCTAATAATTTAGTTAGCCTACTAGGTCTATTTGAGGTGCGAAAAGTTAGTCTACCTTATAAAATATAAATCAAATTTAATGATGTGTAGCCTTAAGTGTTGCGATATTTTTCACAGGCGGAATGGAGGAGAGCGTAGAAGGAGACGCAGAAGAGTGTGTGTACGTGGTCAACGACAGACCATGTGACCGGGTCACAGACAACAGAGCGCATGCGTCACTTCCCCGCAATCTCGTTCTCAAACCATCTCTCACCAACCCCAATGTGAGTGAACGGTACATCGTACCGAGCATTTCTTTGTCTTCTTCTTCGTCTAGTTTCAACCTTTTTATGTGGTTTCTTTTTTTACTCTTTCTTTTTATCCTTAAGCCTAGTATACATGGCTTTTGTGTTTACTTAATAGGGTTATAGTTCTATGTCAGTTCGGTCATATTGACAGTCATGCAAATTATACTATGAAAGTTACAGTACCATGCATCAGTGTTAGCGTGGGGCTAGCTATAGTATAGATCGGTATGGTAATTTACATGGTAGGCGTTAATTTTGGTAAACAGATTTTGACAGAATGTGAGAAAGAAAAATGCAGACCTTTATCAAAAAGCGACCACTAAATAGCCTATAATCTAAGTTCGTACTATCAGGCGTTCTAAAAAATATAGCCTAGAAATTTATATCGTTCAATTATTTCATCGGGGAAAAAATACAATGAAAAAAATATGGCAGATATAATTTGTTCCCTTTAAATAGTTCCAGACGTATAATTACCGGTATCAGTGTTGGACACGGGTGATGGTCAATGGCGAACTGTGTAATTATCGACATTAAACCATCTCTTTAGCGCCTTATTTTCCATCGAGGAGCACCTCCCGCCAAATTACCAACAAAAGTGTATCGTGTCGACCGATATGCGGGTTGCGCTCGCGTACGTCCGTTCTTATGATTATTCTCTAAAATTGATAGTTTGAGAATAATTGTCATAAACCAGTTCCATCCTTCCTGTAGATGGCAACAATGTATGCATATAATAAGCCTATAATTGATAAATCTCGTAGAATGAATATTCTAGGCTAGGATATTCTACTTTTTCGACATCTGCTTTGTCGAATTTTCAAAACTATAGCCTACACAGAAAAGACAGGTTAGCCTATCAATGGCTATCATTGCCGAATTTTGGTTATCAGCTGGGACAGTAATAAATTGTGCGAGGGGATAATGTCACAAGCATATAAGGTACCATTCATCGCACGGGAAAATCTATTATGTTGATGTAATACTCTGTTACACTCGAGAAGACATTATAATTTCCAGGTTTTCTAATAAATCACTTTTACTGCAGTAAACATAAATGGAAAAGTTTGTTAGAGATAGACATGCTATGAGACCAAATCCCAAAACCCATTTCACCAAAATTAATGTACATAAAATTCATTTAAATTAATGTACAGCATAGGTTCTGTAAAATAGATCCGAGTTTTATTATTTTTGTTCTATACAAAATGTAAAAACTTTATGGTGCGGAAAAATCTGAAAGTTGTGCACACCGGACTAACTACTTTGGTCTAATAGTCCTACTTTTCATGCCAAGATAGCCTACCCCTACGAACTAAGATTTCAATAATGGTCTAATTAAAAAATTATTGTTTGTATATTAATCAGGCCATACCTTAGTTTTATTTTATTTTCATAATTATGTGTAGAATATATTTTTTTATATTATCATAGCGGGCTTATATTTTCCTTGTTAGTTAAAATAAGTTGGGGCTACTATATCATATAGGCTACTGTATGTCCACGAGTAATACCTACTACCATGTAAGATACTTATTTCTGCATCATAATAATAGATCGAGATAGAGATTGTGAAATAAGAAAGTGTTTGCTATTCGGTTAGTAATATATGCCTGGGTTATCTTAAGACTGTCCAAGTAGGCCTATCGCACCTGTGTCACATTATAATGTAATTATAACACATTTCAACGTTGCTATCTTGAAAAACAAACAGAGAAATTTCAACGAAAACAAATTTAGATAAAATTAGACTATCGGGCGGACACGACAGTAGCATAAATTTGCGAAATATGTATTCCCAAGTTTACATGCCACTTTCCTCCTTTTTGTAATTTGCGTAAATAAAACCGGGACCACGCAGTCACGCGAGGCAACGGCTATATATTATGTCAGTCTCTCCAACACTTGAAATTATTAAAAAAAAAATATAAATCGACGTAAACATCGCTGGCGAATCAACATCCATGCATCGTTAACGAAAAACACGGGACAACAGGAAAATATAAGTCACTATCAAAATCTGCGACAACTGTAACAAGCAAACCAAATCACGTCCAAAGATAGCCTATACACCCGGATTTGTGTCACTCTCTGTAAAGTATCGCCTCTTCTATGTAAATTGACACGATATCACATTGTCAGAATGTATGTTTTGCCATCGGCAACATCTGAACAAATACGACATCGAGATTTGTCAATATTTCACAGGTAGATCGAATTTTTAATGTTATTAAATATTGTTAAAAACAAAAAAATAATATAGGCTACCAATACAATATTTTCCTGTCATAAATGGTGCGGTTTCGGATGTTTTTGTATCCTCGAAGAAAAATGTTATTATGCCTCAGTTAGTGCACACTCAACAGCAAATTTATAATAAAAAAAATGTACACAAAAAAAATACAAAAATGCTGGTCATCAGCTAACTACTCTGATAGGGTTTCGATGGTCAAGTATCAGAGTAGCTAGCTGATGACCAGCATTTTTGTATTTTATTCTGTGTAGCCTAATTTTTGGTTATATTATCACGAACAAATATGACACATTTTTTACCATCAACATCAAATTGGCTTAAAGAATGATTATGGCTTCTGGTTATGAATGATTATTACCGGCCTTGGAATTAGGAAGTAGTATTATTACTGAAAATATTCAGTAATAATACTACTTCCCAATTCCAAGGCCGGTAATAATCAAGCATAATAATACTACTTCCTCGTGTCAAGGGAGGCAATAAACACAACAACTAATGCAGCGGAGGAACGGTCTCTGGGAAGTATTGATGGTTAGGGGTGCAGTGCTGGTACCGTAGGTCTACATTTGCGGTGATGTGCAAGAGTTCACGAAGAAGTGAAACGATATGAGAAACGTCTAGATAAACACGATGTCCCCATGATACGAATTCGCCTATAACGTGTCTTGTCAGCGTGACTTGGTAATCAGAAGCTAGTTAACTCTTCACACCTATGCTGTTCATTTAAACAAACATAGTGGACCTGATATGGGTTGAGAATACTCTATGTATACACCGATATGTACAGTTGTACACAGACTGAAGAGCTACCGTATCTACCACAGAGATAAGATAGCCTACATTGAGCCTAGTTTCGCTGGTAATCCAAAACCGGTGGAAAGTGTTAAGTGCCTGTTGATGATAGTGCATGTTTACTGGGATTTAGCGAATTACTGGTAAACTGAAGTTCTTGTACGTAGGCTACAGCGATTGTAAAATTATTAAATTATATGACTAAGTTGTAAATATGACGTTTTCTGCACAAAATTAATTATTATTGAAGTAGTTTCTCCTAGCCCGGTTTACACCTTTTATTGTATAATACGTTAAAGTGGTTCAGTAAATAGGCTTATTCGACTATGCTAGTTGAACCCTATGGACACAAACTATAATACTATGAAGGTATAGTACCACTTTAATAAATGATGCGCACGTGGCTGATGATAAAAAATATAATTTACTTTTTAGATTAAATAAAGATGTCTTATCATGGATATACAGTATTTTATAAGTTCCCGAAAATCACGTATACGTCACCGAGGTTATCTAAGAAGATAAACTTGGGTAAATCTTGTTTACTTGGTGAAAGATAATAATCACAGCAAAAGTATGGTTTCACACATCAACACTGGAAAATCGCACTCGATTTTCTAGGCGCGATTATTTATGAGATAATTATTATAAAGACGAACTTGAGATTTGTAGACATAAGTGATTACGAAACAGGCACCCGCTGACATTATTTGAATATTTTTTGTGAACCAGTTAATAATCGAAGGTCGAGACCAATTTTCTAAACGATGCCTCAACCCGCTTCATATGTGGGATATTTTGTTTAATGAAAACGCGGCAATCGCACCCGCACGGCTTCGGAAGAATGTCCTACCGATTCAAACCCGTTATTGGAAGATTCGCAAAATCATAGCATATTTATAATAATGTTACACTCCCCTCAAGTAAATAAATTAACAAGCTGATAAAATTAATATAAATCGTAAATACCAAAAAAGTAAAAGGATGTCCCAAGTTTCTGGCAGATGGTCAGCTTTTCGTGTTTTTTTAAATTTGTGTACGATATTTTTTAACCCTGAACACAAAAAAATATATATTTCACTGCATCAGTGATGGTTATGGAATTTTGTATCATCTTTTCATTCACAGGGTCTGGGTGTGTTCAGTGTTGACTACATTCCGAGAGGGACGCGGTTCGGTCCATTGGTTGGAGAAATCCTCTCGAAAGACGACATACCCGGTGATTGCCATTCCCAGTTTGTTTGGACTGTAAGTTTTTTGGCTAATTATCATTTTCAATTTAAAATACATTGTATTTTTATTATTATTATCATTTATTTTGAAATATTATCTATAGTTATTAATCAAAATAAATTCGATGTAGGCTACATCTCCGAATCCGTAGCTGACGACAGCGATACAGTTGGTGGCTTGACTGACTTCTGCTTCAATCAAGCGGGACATTCGAACAGATTTAGCCCATTACAAGTCAGTCACTTCAACTTGTACAAGTTAAACCAATAAAGGGAGAATTAATACGACATTACAACCTCTGGTGTGACTATTTCGCCTGGTCAGTGACCATTACAAAGCGTCGGCGACATGACAGATATTTATTCGTTTTTCAAGTGCCGGTATTTCGGTCGCGTGGCATTGTGCACACGCTATGACACGTCATCGTCGCCATTTTGAGAAATAGCCATCGCACGAACTTTGACCCCGTGTAAAGTTTGCGTGCGGATTGACTGAAACAGGCACTCGGTCAAGCGTCGCGCTGGACAGGCTGGAGTGATGGTCTGACCCGAGAGGGGCTAAACGCTGACCCGGGATACACCATGAAAGGATGGATCTGTAATAAACTGGACATCGCTGAAATGATATGCAATATTGAAGTAAGATGGTGGCTGACGTGACTAATAGGAGATCAGTCAAACAGATGTCCCATGAAATTGTGCTTATGATTTATGTGATTCGTTGTAATAATTGGTATGATTACAATTTGGAAATTTAGTTTAAATTTATAATTTATGGATACAGTTGCCAGTGTATCATTACAAACGGCTCATCTATGTAATGTACACCACTTACACACCATTCTCCACTATTTCAAGTTTCCAACCCCAACAAGTGTGAGAGGTTGTACGTTCATATATATCTACTGGATATTCAAATATCTTACCTTGGACAATGGCCACTACGAATAAAACTATACGATTGGTATATCCCACAGGTGAACAAGAACTACGAGCCATACCACGTGGTAGACACAAATGACGTCACGCGGAGCAACTGGATGCGTTATGTGAACCAGAGCAGCGTCCGAAGCAACCTCAATTCGCGCCAGATCGGTCTCGATATCTACTTCTACACAAACCGTCCCATCGAGCCGAACAGCGAACTTCTGGTGAGCCACGACCGTGGGATTGGGGAAAGCTCGCCGCACAAACGAAGTGAGATTTTATAGTACAATATTATGCACACTGAATAATTTATTATAGGTAATATTAGAATATTATTTTTGTGCGGAAATGGTCCGTTACTAATGTGATGTTTATGCTGCAAAGTAAAATGCCACATTGTGTTTGGATCTCTCGAACCATTTCAAGTTTGAGCCAATGCTGAGATTGTTTGAGTTGGTCACTGCAAAATAATCGGACATCGTGTTTGGATTCGAACCTTCGAGCTAATGCCGCGTTGTTGAGCTGGGTAGATAGTCACGGCAAATTAATCGGATACGTAAACAAAACCTTCATCTAAAACTCCGCGTTATCTGCACGTACTTCGATCAATCGGTAGTGATAGTTAGTCCTCGATCACTATCTACCAACATAGGGTAACCATACCGTACTGCGTTTTTCTTGATTTTGTTATTTACAATCCCCGGAAACTATCATTAGGCCTACCTTGGTAACTGAAGCATACATCAATAACTAGAACAAACTGGAAAAAACTCAACGAGGCAAGGCTGCGCAGCGAGATATAGCATGCTGTCCTATCTGATACGCCAAGTTATATGACTCTATATAGTCACTCTACTATAATGTGATTGAAATTAATTTCGCGACTCACTTTGCCAAAAAATATAACATTTTCCATTACCATAATATATATATTTATTGCCTACTTGAAAACGTTTTTCCATATCTCCCGCGGTTTAACGCATGCTAATAAAAGTATACATTAAGAAACCAAACAAATTTATTAAGGTGTAACAAATTAAGCGTTTCAATTACATTTCACGGTTGATGTTGCCAACAAAACCCCTCCCATCCACACCTCTTGACTTTAAAGGCCCCATTAACTTGACATTTCACGACAATTTAAAGCCACACAATGACGCAGCAGACAGCGATATCATTGTAACGCGCTTTTCTATTGGTCCTATAATTGTAACGTAGTTTTCTATTGGTTTTATAATTGAAAAATGAATTTCAATCGTCGAGTTACCGCCACCTATAGAGTAGAATGACTTTTTGTAATTTAATCACTTTGATCAAGAAGGTGCAACCGAATAAAAAAAATCATTTATTTTTAAATCTTAACTATTGTAATGTTTTATTATTTTTTCATTTATTGAATTCATCGGCTGTCGATTAAAGTTAAAAAATAAAATGTAAATTTTGCTCTGTATAAGTTTTATTGCGGACAATTTTAATAAAATATAGTATACATATGCTACACAAACGTATTGTTACTTTTATTGATGAATAAAAAATAACACTCAAATCAATAAGTCCAATACCGTGTTATAATTATATACCGGTACATATTTTTTTCAGAAACCCGTACTTGCTATAATTAAAAAATATATAAACTAATTAATATGGTTTCAGGGTCGCACACTGTGAAGAGGCCAATTCCGAAACATGCCGTTGACCCGATTTCGTTGGACGCTGGAAGTACACAATCTGAAACTTCTACCAACAATCATCTACATCGGCAAACTTCTGAACTTGTTCACAACGCCGCGTCACGTGACACAGGTTACAACGATGGTAACGACAGAAGTGACGTTGCATCCCGCGTTGGACATTGCACCGGCAGATATCGACAAGACTTTACAGACGAATCTAATTCCAGCCAGGAACATTTCAACCCAAACGGACATAGCTCAAACTCAAACAAACCGTATAGGCATAGAACTGAGGAAATTCTTAGTCACAGATCCAGATCTCACTCTCCTATTTTGAATGAACAAAGAACAGAGCACGAACAGAGAATAGAACACAGAACTGAACACGAAA
>WNLI01101749.1:0-10611 GCA_025802215.1 Wirenia argentea
GTGACATTCCGACATGCCACCTCCGTCTTCGCCCGCCCAACGGACAGTCATTGCTGCCTGCCAGCCCCACTCCATCGGTTTGGGGGCGGGGGGAGAGTCATGAGATCGCGTTATACGGTGTTTCTGTAATCATTTTATTCCACGTGTGACTGAGAAAAAAAAGCTCCTTCTTCTCGATTCATTGTTGGTGTGTTGCATCGGATTTCCATATCCTCCAATATTGCTCGCCGAGTTTCGTTATCTTGTCGTCTGAGTGCATTTGGCTTTTTTCTCCGTCACATGTAGGATCAAATTATTACTGAAACACTGTATAACACGATCTCACGATTTCCCGCTAAAAACCAACTGTGCGACACTGATTGTCCATTGGTCGGACGACCATTCTCAACTCTCACTCGTCAAACTCAGCATCTAAATCAGGGTGCGTTTAAATATAGGTTATTTTTAATTTGTGTCTAGATATCTGGAGTTTACATAATGTGTTAATTTCTAATATGGCTTTCTAAGACTGCATGGGTCATATTATTGTACAATGTGCGAGTGTTTGAAAGATGGTGCAGCATCTCTGGGTAGGTGTAGTGGTCAAGAACAGGACATACATCTAGTCTGATAGTGCATGATGGCTGACGGATTGGAGGATCCAAGGAAAACCCCTGTACAATGTCATACCTCCATTCATAGACAGTAGGGAGACACCAGCAGGAATTCAACGTGAATAATGGCCCAACAAGAAGACTACATTTGCCATACTGTATATGACAGTAACAAAGCTTGTGTGTGCGTAGGGAGGGCAACGCTTTTCCCAATATGTGTGTGTAATTGTGACTTGGTATTACTGTATTATAGCCTTTTTTATAGGCATACTGGGGATATGTATTACATTATGTATTCATGTGACGACATGCTAATTCATAAATCTCTCCTTGGGCAAATCAACAATTCTATGTGAGAGAATAGCTCATGTGGTAGGCTGGTAGCACATAGTGTGAAGTAGCGTCAAACATTATTTATTTATTATTTTGTCCTTGATTCTGCAATACTACTCCCACCATGTTGCAGCTTTCCTGTCCTGCAGAGGTGACCAGCATGCTCCTGTCATTGCTTTTATATACAAATTCTATCTTCTTGGGCAATAATGCCACCTACATTGAGGCTCCTTATATTTGTATCCTTGACTCCTTGTAATGCAAAACTCCCACGATGTTGCAGCTTTCCTGTCCTGCAGAGGTGACCAGCATGCTCCTGTCCTCGCTTTTATATACCAATCTTATGTTCTTGGGCAGCAATGCCACCAGTACTGCAGCTTTCCTGGTGTAAGTGGTGACTCACATGGTCCTTATTATTTGTGTCCTTGATTCATTTTAATGCAATACTACTCCCACGATGTTGCAGCTTTCCTGTCCTGCAGTGGTGACCCACATGCTCCAGTCATTGCCTATGTGTCCAAAATGTTTCCTGTAGAGCGGTCCATCCTTCCAGAAAACAAACAAAGGTGTGTGTGTTAAATTTGATTTATTTCACATTTCACTTAATTGTAAGACTGTAATTTAGTAGGCTATACTTTAAATATAATATTATGTACTAACGACTATATATAGTAGGTCTATAAGTGGTCCTTTTTATTTTATCAAACAGTTATCCAACGTAAACTTGATTAGTTTGCTTGGTTTTAACGGGGACCTCGCCTTCAATTAGCCAGGCATAACTAGGCATTGGGATAGCAGTCCCTTCAAGTCAGTCGCGCTTGCATATGCCACAAGGGTGTGGTCATATTTTATTCAGGAATAAAACGCTCTGCTATTATTATTACTATATGTATAATTTTAACATAGTGACTGCAGGCTTATGGTAGAGCAGGCACGGGTTTAAGGATACCCACGGGTACCCGTCGGAGGCTATTACCCGGGCTTAGTAATTTCATAAAGGGTACCCCCTACTCTCTGTACATGAAGTTTCAACATACTGATTTAAGTTATTTTGACTATTTATGTCGAAATTTGGACTTGATAATGTATTTGTCTTGGGTATTTTGCCTAAGAAACTACTATAACCATCGAAAATATTGAAAGTAATCACACAACGTAAAATTTTCTATTAATTGTATGTAATGATAGATAATTGTGATGTAAAATTAGCAGTTTTTTTCATTGATATCTGTTTAAATTGGCGGTAAACCGTGAGGCGAGGGTACCCGTGACCCGTGGGTAATTGAGGCGAGGGTACCCGGGTAGCAAAATAAGTACCCGTGCCTGCTCTAGCTTATGGGATAACAATTTTTTTCACAAAAGAGATACTTGAGGAAATGAGCTGATTGGTCTCAGCCAGACTTGAACCCAGGACCTTTAGCATACCAGAGGATCCACGATATGTCCATTGATAAGATGTCACACGCTGTTGCAGGCCGCTGACAGCTGAAGAGATGAAACTTCGTCATGCTAAAGCTCGGGAGAGGCTCCAGGAGAGGTCGCAGGAAAGATCACAAGAGAGGATGCATCGCACTCATTCCACCAATGGTTCGTTTTTGTTTACACCTTCATGTAACACAATATCATACGGTGACAGCTAAGATATTTTTGGTCTAATTTTCGTGAAATGCACAACTGCTTTAGTCAATTACTTACAGGATTTGCACTCATGACCTCTCAAAAATCCAGTCTCACTACACTGTGAGCCCATTAAAAAAGACTGTTTTGATGAGCAATGTGATTAACAGCTGTGTCACGAAAATATATGCATAAAATTTACTTAATTTCTGCCTCGTTAAAAGCGAGTAACATGCAGCGTTTTGTAGCTCTTTGTATGTTTTAATGGCAACATATAATACAGAGTCATTATACAGTATACAACATTTTACAACATCATGTTTCTAAGTTAACATTCCAAACTCAAATGTACTTTGTTTATGACAAAAATAGAATAACGTAAAAAGTGTAAATGGTAAAAAAATGGTAAATTACCATAATAATATACAACTAGTCAGTATTCTGACAACGTATAATATACGCATATATCGTTAATAAAAAAGTTATACTGCAGATAATCGGCCTAATATCCATATTATAACGTCACAATATCATAGTTCTAACAAAGTGCTTGTACATGTTGCATGAAACATGTTTACAAGTAAGTTTTTGTCATAATGTACCTCTAGGGCAATAATGATACACTAGCAAATGTATACAATGAGGTATATTGGTTTATTTTTCTGATCTGAATAATGGTCATTTATCAAGATTCACTTCTGCCAATGTGGTTTTATAGCTTGAATTCCACGATGTTAACATTCATGGGGTTGGTGGTCCAACCATACATTCACTCTAATCATAATGTCATCGTCACTAGCGGACACATATCCAGGAAGCCTCCTTTCATCCTCAGAAATTAGTGGAAGTCATTGGGTGTAAGATACGGCGAGTACGATACCCATATGTGGGTGTACAAGTATCCAGCACCCTGAATACTTGGCGACGTTTCTGAGTTTCTGAGGCACATACCACACAGGAATTGGTGTAAAACATAGAGAAATGTACTAAATGATATAAAATTTTGCACAGCTTGCTAAATATGGTAGTTCTTCAATTCTACCAAATTTCATGACAATCGGACAATTTCTTATATATAGTTGCCAGGACTTTCCGAACTCCCCTCGTACATCCATCAATAATTACAGGTATTTAGCCTATCTGCTCGCTTACGTGCGGGGCGAGCTCGCTATTAGCATTCTCAAGTACTGTATGCTAAGTGTTTGTCGCCAAATCACTGTATCAACAATCTCTACTGTACTTTAATTTTTGTTTGTAATTATAATTTTTGTTTGTAATTATAATAGTTCTTTCTATAGTTATTTCACTATGTTTCACTATTGTAAATGAAACCGTGCCAATTGGATTTATTTTACATTTCAAGACTATATTTTGAAATTTGTAAAAGCGTAATCAAACCTACTTAACATAGAATTTACCGTACTCCAGTAGGCTACACATGGTCTGGGTCATCACATTTATCTAGTCGCTTTGAAAGAGTTCAAAATAAATGTGCATTGATACATGCCTGTAGTAAGCAGTAAGCACGGTTTAATGTTCCCCAAGTTTATGGTGCTGCCAAATCAACTAGCGGTATCCTACTGTGGAACGGATTGAGTGATGACATAAAACACTTTCAAATACCTAAAAAAACAGTGAACAATTTTCTATTTAATGATAATAATTATGTGGTATCTTGTAAGTGATTTTATCTATAATTATTAGCTATTTGTGTTTACTGTGCTACAAGAACTACCAGCAACATACTGAGTTTTTTTTTTTTGTATGTTGATACAAGAAGTCTATTGTTTTTCTATATTCTAATGAAATGATTTTTTTTTCATTTTAAGTAGCACTGAAGCAGAATAAGGAGAGGGGTCACCTGGGGCATAATATGTCGCTGGGTCCCAATGGTAGACCATAGTGCCAAGTGTTTCACACCGTTTTGTATAGTGATTCAAGCATCTTATGTGCCTAATGCTTCAACGGTGAGTTCAACCATGTGTTTCATTCTTCAAGCATATGTGCCTAGTGCCTACTGCTGCAATCCTCTTCTGTGCCTCACGCATTATGTTGTGCCTTATGCTTCAATCATCAGCGCGTAGACTGTGTCAAGGATATAATATGTGCTTCAAGCATCTGTAGTCTGTACCTACTGTTCAGGCTGTCTTCTGTGCCTATTGCTTAAAGATTCTGTGCTTACTGCTTTAAACACTTGTCTTTATTGAGACCGTTATGTGATGAGATGACCACAGTATTCTGCAAAAACCTGGCACATTCATATTTTACAATGTGCGAGTGGTTATGAGAAAAATAACTGACTTTTTGTGAAAGAATACAGTCATATGATCTACGTCATTTCATCCCACGTCAATTTTGAGACTAATGGTCAAAATATACTGTATAGCCTATTTTTACACGGTTGCAGCATGCAATAAATGATGTATATAATAAACGTAATAATATCAAATATTTATTTAAACTAAAAAGTGCATAAACATTGCACAACAATCCCAATATATGTTTGTCACTTGTGTGAGGTTTCATTCACATTAATGATATAGGGTAACGATATAGGCTAATTCCAATCCAAACACGCACACAGTAACACAGTTCACAAAAAAATATTACTATAAATTAGCCATTTGTGTGCACTTTTCCCCCTTACATGGTGAATGTTGACTCGTTCACTGAATCAGTGCTCAGATGTCTCACTCCGGAGTACGTCAGATTTGTAATCATACAGAAGGTCTCGGTTCATACCTGGCCGACGTCGATCTGAAAGCTCGTGTGTGCATTCAATTTATGCCGTCGATGTGAGAGCTAGTATGTATGGTTCAAATCCTTTCGATCTGAGAGCGAATGTGCGGCTTCAAATGCTGTCGATCTGAGAGCTAGGGTGCGGCTTCAAATGCCGTCGATCTGAGAGCTAGTGTGTGGCTTCAAATGCCGTCGATCTGAGAGCTAGTGTGTGGCTTCAAATGCTGTCGATCTGAGAGCTAGTGTGTGGCTTCAAATGCTGTCGATCTGAGAGCTAGGGTGCGGCTTCAAATGCCGTCGATTTGAGAGTTAGTTTGTGGGTTCAAATCCCAAATCTAATGAGCGCTGTGGACTCCATGGGCACCACAGAATCACCCGGTATCGATACGGTTCCCCTGGCAATGTGGGAATTTTAGTTGGGAAGCACTGTGGTGTAAGGGGCATATTGTCGTGTCAGGGGCATATTGTCGTATTTCGGTAGTGCATGACTAATGGACTATTGAGAGACAGTGATGTATACTAATGCTGGGAAATATATACAGGAAGTCAATAGGAGTATATTATACTGTACACTGTACTAATGACAGTGATGAATAGATTGAGTAGGTGGATACTGGATAGCTGAGCATGACATAGCTGGAGGGATGGTGGTCGGTGGAGAGTGCGTAGCCAAGGTGACACTAATAATATTCTGTATACAGGATGTCATGTGCCTATTGCCTGTCCTGTCTACTACGCACAATGCATTATCTAATGTATTATCTCCATACCACTCTCTTACCTCACCCGTAGTCTGTATGTTCTACATAATCTCCTGTGTCTCTGCTCTATGCACGTACCTATATGTATTCGTATAACAATTTTATGGACTATACCATGCATCATAGGTCTCATCTCTCGTGTTCAAGTATCATGTATTGTTCTGTTCCACAGCATCTCATGTGCGTGCTGTAAGGGCGTTCTTGTATTGCCGACAACAACGCATCATTCTTCTTTGTCTTTCTTGTCCATGTATCCATCTCACCCATTTTCTTGAACTTCTGTTTCACACTTCACAGCATCTCCATTGCATACTATCCTATGCCAATTGCTTCTGTAGTTCCTTCAACAACTGTTACACTAGACTACACTATTATTGTGGGTTTATACACCATACTCCTTCCCACCATACCCTAACCTCTCGTCCATCTATCGGCACCCATCCTCTGTTATGTTCCACAGCATCGTATATTCCTATTGCTTCTGTAGTTCCTTCAACAACACTAGACTACACTACTGTATACACCATACTCCTTCCCTCCATACCCTAACCTCTCGTCCATCTATCCGCACCCATCCTCTGTTATGTTCCACAGCATCGCATATGCCTATTGCTTCGAGCTCTCGCTTGTTGCCAACAACAGTCCCATATGGACTAGGTAATGCATCATAATCATTTAACTCTCCTGACATTTTCTTGTCCATGTACTGTATCCATCTCACCCAACATTATGTCTTCTCCACAGCATCTCCTGTGCCTATTGCTCCAAGCGCTCGCCTGTATTGCCTTAGATCCTTCCTACCATGACGCATTGTCCAGTGCCGACATTGCCGACATGTTGATGCAGGTATGAACTTACATTATTTTATTTACATTTACATAATAATGTAAAAGCAGGCTTATGATGATACAGTGTGGACGAACGGCCTCTGGGAGGTATTGATTGTTAGGGGCGTGCTTAAATTAATCCAGCCCTTTTAGTTTTACAAGGATACCACTTCCTGTGTATGCCTACACTCTAAAGGCCATCTTGGTGAGTGGTTCAATGCAGAGGCAGGAGTTAGGCAGCGTACCAAAGTGTTCTGTTTCCACTGATGTTCATTGTTCAATGTCTTTCTTGCCTTTGTGATTCGAGGAACGATTGATGAGAGCGTCGGACTTCAGATAGGCAACTCTATGGTGCATCTGGAGTATGGTGATGCCCTATCTCTCATCTCGTCGTCCTTTGATGAAATAAGTCAGCAGCTTATGAACTTGGCTACCGAGTGACTGCAGAGCGCTCAAGTGAGCTATTGCAATCCGCTGCCGTATGTCAGTCTGTAAACTTTTTACAAAACATTTTCTCAAGAACCACTTATCGCTGGGCATTGCCACTTGGCAAGATTGAAGTATGAAGTAATGCGGTTTAAGTTTGTTCAAATGAAGGTCAAGGTCATGAGGACAAGGTCACTATGGCTATAAGTAGGTCAAAGTGAGGTCTTTCTTAAAAAATCTTCTGTGAAACCACATACATTTGAACATTGACACTTACCATGTATGATGTAAGGCACATGTACATATATGTAGATTTAAGTTTGTTCAAGCCATGACCTTGCTCCAGGGGTCAAGGTCACTAAGGCCAAAACGTAAGTCGTAGGTGAAGTAGTTTTTTGACGATATTTTCTAAAGTTTTCTCTCCGGCTGCTCAGTTCTTGCTATGGACATTGCAAATATATTTACCTTATACCTTATTGTTAAAATCTCAAAGGTAAAGGTCATTTTACAAAAAAAAACCTAGGTCAAAATTATTTTTTTCTTAAAAATCTTTTTCTTTGGAACCACTTACATCTAACATCGCTCCTAACCAGGTATGATATATGACACATTCATATTCAAGTTTGATCAAGCGATGACATTATCCCAACGGTCAAGGTCATTTTAGCCAAGAAATAGGCCAAGAGGTGTTTTGGCCTTATTTTCTAAAGTCCTTTAGATAGCTCCTCAGTCCTTTCTTTGTGCAACTCATATGTATGATGCAAATAAATTTGCTTTATACCTTTTTGTCGGCATTATGACAAACAAGTAGATCGAAATTGATAAATCCCTCAGGTGAGCGTCTTGAGGTCCTTGGCCTCTTGTATTACACTATTACTTGAAGTATCGTAATCATGTATTTCCCCAGCTACTTCTCCCCTCTGACGAATGGTATTACACCAACCACAGCACTAAATTTGCACGGTTTGTCAAGTACCATGCAGCCAGGATACTTGTGTATATGGGACTGCTGCACAAGCTCGGTGGTCGTGTCGACCTTTTTGATGCAAAATGTGAGTATAATATAATTATTATGTTGTTCCTAAACTTACAGTAGGTACTTAAAGTCTCATCAGTACGAGGGACGGTCGAAAAGTTCGTAGGCTCACCATGAAGCAATTGTGCTAGATGAATGAAACTTTGAGCGTATTAAATTCAACCCTTCTGATGAAAACTGGTGTGCTTTTTGTAGAGGTACGTTTGTGTGTGACAGTTTGTTGTGGCCTTCTTTTGTCTGTACTACAGTGTTCATAACATATTGACAAAGTTGCCAACATGGTGTCGTCATAAACTGCCAAAAGTTTTCATACTTATCCAGACAACTTCGTGGAATATTTTATACTGTAATACAACTAGTAGTGGGCCCACTGCTTCATGTCCGTGGTATATGGCACAGTCTATATGAGATTCTTGTCCACAATGAATATCTGGTGTTTCTTCATCAAGTATGCTGGCTAGGGCTGCTTTTTTGCTGTTACTTTCTCTAGTCTAGAGTAGACTATACCAAAATAAAAGTTCTGTCAGATTTAGCATTTATTTTGTGCCGTGTACACTCACTGTATCCAAACTGTGGTAACAGTCACACGATTCTAGAAAGAAACTTAGAAATGGGAACTGTTCATTCAAAAGTGACTGTGCGATCAGTTGAACCAAAGTTTGATATTCGAGAAGACCCTGATGAAAGACGAGACCATTACCAGATAGGCCGACATATCAACGGTCTCCGAGTACTGCTGCAGGATGCGATTAGACGTCGCGAAAACTACACCAAAATCCTTGACGATTTGATGAGGTCACCTGGATTCGGTAAACCGAAATACAAAGTCGTGGATGTCGAATCGCTGATCAAACGCAATGATTTGGTGAGACATTATTAATTAATTATGAATCCATGTTCATCCCGAAGGCAAACGCATCCACGATCGTCCTGAACTGTAGGCTAAGGATCTTTAAGTTTTTTTACGCGAGGCTACGCGTACGGATCCGTATCCAAACTTACATAGGCTGCGAGTACGGAGGCATGCGCAGTACCGTGATTTGCGGACAATTTTCATGCCCTAAGTTGCTCCTCAATAAAAAAAATTGCCAGAAGCGGGAATAGAACTCGGGCCAGCTCAGTGAGAATCCTACGAGTACGGAGTAGTCCACTAGACTATCGAGGCGATGAAATGACTACCCTAAAATGTCAGTAAATAGTCGGCTGCTACCATAAATACCACGCGACTCAACTTTCGTAAGTAAATTATGAAAAATATTGAAAAGAAGATAATTGTTAAATTCACTATCGCTAACAATACAAGGAGAATGCCTACCATATAAATTCCAAAACAACAACAACAAAAAAACACATTATAACGGATCAATTAAATTTAGGTTTTGTCATTTTCTTCAAATTATTAATGGCATCCATAATCCCAAAACAGCCACTGCGCATTCCTTCATACTCGGAGCCTGTGTAAGTTGGAATACGAATCCGTACTCGCAGCCACTACGATTTTAAAGCAGTTCCTTTTCTGTTCCCCGGTCTCTTTATATTTCTCCTGAGAACCGCCTTTTGTCGTCTGGAGTCGGATGCTGCGGCGACCTCTACAATCGTCAATGTTTTCTCAATCTCACTACCATCAGAAATGTGTCACAGTTGCAAACTTGCAGTGTGTACTCTTTTAGTGACATCGCAGTTATCACTACGCATTTGTATGTAAGTGTAAATTAATATGGGGGTTATCATTTCACCGATTTGATATGTCAAATAATATGATGTCTCGTTACTCTCGTAGCTACATAATATATTATATTTGTACTGTCATAATTTTGTTTAACTGAGTAATAACCTCTACATTCACCTACACATCCTCTATAATCCAAGACAATCATATATAATAGACTATTATAATCATTATCATTTATTATGATTGAATGATTGGACTATGATATAGGCATGAGTGATTAAGTCACAACCTACAAAGAAGCCATGAAGTAAGTCAAGTCTATGGTACAAAAAGTAAGGAGTGAGGTGCACAAGTGATCGCCAGTAGAGATGAAGAAGCACATCGTCAAGTGCAGGTAACCCAAGGACCTCTGCACACAAAACAACTGAACAAAGCTCAGGCTATGTAATATCAAGCTTCTACCACAGAAGGGAAGCGTCAAATTTCAAAAAAACATGAATACATCATAATTCATGAAAAACAGAAAATGCAACACTGCTTCAAAGGCAAAAGATGCTATATATAAAAAGCTCCACGATAAATCATCAAGTCTACACGAGACTGACGA
>WNLI01101860.1:0-10611 GCA_025802215.1 Wirenia argentea
TCGGGGAGTTATCTTTAGCTCAATCCCAGGGGATCTATCCAGTGGCACCTGAGTAAAAACTCGGAGGTAGACAACATACCACCCAATTAACAGTAATTCCGGTGTGATCTATCAATCAAATATTGCTTTTGTAATCTCGGAGTGGATTGACTAATTGCAAATGGACAGGAAATTTACATTTTCAAAGAGGGCTAGCCATATCGTTCTAGGCCCAAGCTATGCAGATTGTGGGAGTAGCTTGGTGAGTTGTCATGGATAAGACCTCCCGTTCCGGTTTCATCTCACATTACTTTGACTACCCCGTTGTCGGGACGTGGTTGTTTAGTTGTGAAATAATTTGACACCAACATAGATAGGGTCGACCATAATATTGACGATGTACGCATAACAAACATAATTATTACTAAACAATTGAAAACGACAAAGTAGCCTGTATACATGTATCTTTATTGACATTTCTTCCAGGAAGATCTCAATAGCTTTACTCGACAACCTCTGCGATACGTTACTGATCTTAGATGGTGCTGAAAGTATGGAATAACAGAAATGATTATTTTGATTTTGTGCCATGCCTACACGTCCAAATGTAGTAATCCAATATAATGTAACTGTCGATTCTTACAAACACTTTTAAAAATCTTCCCTTTCTTATACGGTAAATCAGAACGTTTAGTTATATTTGTCACCAATTTTCTTTAAATACATTCTTAACATTTCAGGACTATACTTTTTGGGTGATTGGTATTTTTCCGTAGGGGATTAAAAAAAAAAAGCGTTTGCCACATACACTATTACAATATAACCGACGCGCCACATAGTACTTCAGTATACATAGAGAGTGTACGCAAGTCGATTTCGAGTTTTAGGTTTATACGTGACAAAAGTAATGTAGTATGTACGTATGTTTGTAGATTATAACTAGAGTAAGTACTAGTTACTAGCACTATAATACTTACGACTTCTTGCTAACACATTCCTTGTCTCTGCACCACTGTTAAAATTGGGATGTCATATCAACATTGTATGGAGCATTGGCGGTATTATACTGGATAGGCCTACATATTAATGGTTCAAGATTATGATATACGTTCAGCTGCTGTTTACCAGAATAGTAACAACAGCTATAGTTTGTGACTATTGTCAAAAAAAGATCAGCTCATACAACAGAAATGTTAGTGCGAGTGTGTGGATATATAGGACAACATTGTGTTCTTTGTGCATTATACCCGCGAACGAGTATCCCAGTGCAAAGTTGCACTCGAATATGTTGTCGAAACTATGACATACACACGTACTACAGTGATGGATAATGCCAAGAAGAACAAGAACAATAGGCGAGCCTCACCGTAAGTCCCATTCGTGGACTAAAACAGAAAATGTAAACAATCGTTATATCAAATATACGAGAGGGTGTCTTATAGGCCTAACAAGAGTAGGCTCTACGCGTAGTGTAGAATTATACACACAGTGTACAAGGGTAGATAGCAACCGTTTCAAAGCCTATACTAGGGAAAGTTACACCCGAATACACGGGCTATATTCAAGGTAACCTACAGTCCTACACACCTTTCCGCGACCACAGCGTGTGCCAGGGTATGGTAGCAGTCGTTTTCTAGCCTCCGGAAAGTTACACCAAAATCCTTTCCAACAAATCTCATCTAGACGAACACCCTGCCCATAAAGTACAATACTGGACTTTACAGAAAAGTAACTAAACTACTAAAACTAACAACATATTGTCAAAACACTAGTATATTTAAATATGATTTGAGCTGTAGTATTATTGTGTTCATTTTCATACTTTGTAGCGTGTTTATACTAGTAGACAGATGTCGATTTTACCGGTTGCATCAGCGTGACATGTGACAAGTCACACCTTTTGTATATATCCATAATTCACACAGTATTGCAATCGAGATACAGTGTACTAAACACACAGGCTATACCGTATATTGTTTTCCAGGACGTCGAAATAGTAAGTAGGTAGACATTATAGTCTTGTACAGATATACTTTGATCCAGAGATGGTGAACATATTGTAACTACGAATGGTTATCTCATCAGTCTTGAATCGTTCTGCGCTAGCTAGTAGCTATACAAAGCCGTACATCAAAAACACTACCTTGTACTACATGGCAATTAATCAAAAGTGAAGTCTCACATTGGGAATGGTAGCATGGACGAGGAATTTCCTCCCGGTCATGATGTGGCACTGTGTCTTCAGGTCCAGTGTGCTGCCATACATCATGTCTTCCTTGGTCAACACGTCAGCCGCACCGTTCTGGACAGAGAGGCACTTGACGCTGTCAACACACATATTACACCGTTATACAGAGAGGCACTTGACGCTATCAACACACATATTACACCGTTATACAGAGAGGCACTTGAAGTTGTCAAAACACAGTCACACCATTATGTACATAGAGTCACTACACCCGGTCAACACCCATTCACGCCGTTCTATACAGGGAAGTACTTCACGATGTCAACACACAGTCCAATCCCTTTTTCATATACACATATTGTATTATAAAATAAAACTCACAATGATATCTTATATTTTAGGGAGTTTTTGGCCATCTAATTTTTAGGATCGTAAATTCGTAATCCGCTCACTTTGACCGGGGCGTAAATTATCTAAGCTTGGCCTAAAAAAAACCAGCACACAAACCACCTCCGTACCATGCCCATATACACTGGTATTGCCGATTGTATACATAAAGGTTATAAAAGGCGTAACAGGACACAGGGAATTCTTGTCACTATACAGAGGAACAATAATATATAGTCACCAGTTGTCTATTTTTATGGGGGTAGCAGTGTACAAACCCAACGCTGACCCCACCAATGGCCAATAATGATCTGTTATGAGTCCCTTGATGCTTTCAGTTTCTGTTTTTAATATAATTTTAACTCATTCGCTGTGTACTTTTAAATGATGATATTTAAAATCACTAGAGGTCCACTCTTTGAGTACATGTATGATGGCTTACATTATTTATCGCCTTCCATATTAATAATCTGAAAAAACCCCGTGGGTAGATGTGCGACTGATTGCTTGATTAATTGGCGGATCCATCGATTGATAAATCGACTAATGTCCCATACTTGTATCTGGCGAGAAAGGCGATATGATCACGGATCTCCTGCGTCGAACAAGGCGAGAAGAGCCACCAGTTCTTCTGTGGTTTTCGCCACGGACTTGCGTTTGACGCCCTCATTATGTGATTATGGTCTGCCTTACACGTACTTGTTTTTCTCTCACCGTCGTGGTCTGCGCCTAGTCTGTGGGACAGGGAGTGTACAGCTACATGCTACATCATGTTATATGAGTTCTAGTGATCTGCTCGATGGATGCACTATGTAGCTTATGCTCTAATATTTATAAAGAATATAACAAACAACATTTCGCCACACAACTACGGTGCAGTACCTACACGACTAACAATCACAACAACACGACGTAGACCTACATCCTAAGAGTGCACGAAACACCTTACCTGTTATGTAATCCCTCTCTTACCTGCCACCAACCACCGATCAAACCAACATATCACCATTACTCACTTTCAGCAGTCCTCAATTTACAAGTACAAAAGTTAATTCTAACACCCTGACGTACATCTGTTACAGTACACGTCATGGTAATGTGAACAAATGTGAACGTACAGTTATGTATACCATGGTTGTGAATTTATTCAGCATTTTTGTTCACATCGTAATAATCGACCATATTAAGCTATAATCACTAATCAGCTCCGCGGGCATAATTTTCCGTAATAGGCCTACTCGCGTAGAAAACTGTAATGCCCACGGAGACACGAGACGCTCGCGCTCGGGTCATTATTTCGGTCTGGAGGCATTTACGCCGTGTATTATCGAAAATCGTTTGTATTATCGTGTAAATAGGAGCGTCATACTTACACGTGTCCAAGTTCATGGCTAGCTGTGTGGAAGGTCTTAAGCGTTCCAAGATACTCGGCTATAGCCACCCCATCCGGCCGACACACGTAACCTACGAACGATATACCGTCTGTCCAGTCCTGTCCTTGTGGGTTCAACAGGTCATACCTGAAACAATGACTTATTTTGGATTATTTTACCTGTTTTCTGTAATGTAGTTCTGTTTTTATTGCGGCAACATATTACGTACGATATACGATATGTGGTCCTTATAAGCTCTAGACTCCGTTGGCGAAACTGCAGCTGTGTGGTTGTTTATTGGTTGTTTCCTACTTGCATATTATGCGGTCGATTCTGTGTGGACTTGCTAAGACGAGCACAATGCTCGCCTCTGGTGACTTCCTACTACTGTCACAGTGGACGATAACACGTTGAGTGAAATGGTTGAATATAACTGATATATAGGGGTGATGTACTCTGAATGTACATATTTGTGTGGTGAAGAGTGTAATATACCATATCGGCATATCATGCACGCGGCGGAGTGCCGCGAGTGAAGTGCGATGGACTCTTGTCTGGCGTGAATTTCTTTTCTAACGCATAACAAAATGTGTGCATTTATATACCGCACTTTCAGAATCTGTCCATGTTGCCATGCAGGAATCTCTCAAATGACGGATGGAAAGCCTGGGAAAAAATCCCTGGTTTTTGCAGGGCTCGAACCAGCGACCTCTCGTGCGAAAAGCCGCGACACTGACCACTACACCACGAGGCCTACAGTACCACATAGCACATGACCGCCACTGTGGGCTGCGTGCGTGGGTGCCAACATTTTAGTACCCTCCTTAGACGGAGTAAGACGTGGATGGAGAGTAGCCTAAGGCTGTGTGATATTGTAACGAGCACACTGGTGGGATTTGGAGGCAGCCTTACCTCTAGGACGGTCCCGTATAGTAAACCGACATTTGTCGGATATATACAGAGATCCTAACGTGACATTACTTTTATGCGTGGACGAAAGAACGAACCCAGTCAAGAGCAATGCACTGTCGTAGTCATACCGCCGTGTGGCCATGAACGTCCCGAACCTATCCAGTGTGCCATCGTCACATGACGTCTTCCTCTCTCCGTCAGATCCTCGGTTATGGGTCATCTCCTGCATTCCTGGTATGGACCTCTGTATAACAGTTATATAGGACTATAGCATCGGCTGGAAACGCTCCGTCGGACGCCCCAGAAGACGCTGGCTTGACTGTGTGGGCCAAAACATGGCTGCCATTGACGTCCCACTTGATGAAGCAGTCATAACATCACAAAACCGAGCTACCTGGCGTACCATTGTGAAACGAGTGTCCTCTACGCTGTCCAACCGGCAGGAGACATAAGTCAGTAAGTCAGTACCACACTGTTCAATGGTCTCCCATCCGAGATCCGGTCGATACAATCACTGGCGTTTTCGAGTATCTCTTTCAGGACCGAATAGTATACTTTTCCAACAACAGTTACTGCTGATTGTGATACCACGATAGTAAGCATCGTGTGATTCGGAATATAATTTTACCGTTTAGTAGCTACGCAACGAGCAAAAGGCTTGATAACAAACTTACGTACTTTGAGAATTGTAAAGCCGACACCAACGACTCCCATGTCTAGTCCTGTCAGGGTCTGCATTCGCTTGTTCATCTGCAATTCACGCGTAATTCTGTATCATACTAGCATATCTAAGGACAAAATTAATGATACATAAACTCATTAGTATCGGCCCCGTGGTGTAGTGGGCAGTGCCGCGGCTTTTCGTACGAGAGGTCGCTGGTTCGAACCCAGCAAAAACCATGGAGTCTTTCCCGGGCTTTCCATCCGTCATTTGCGAGATTCCTGCACGGCAACATGGACAGATTCTGAAAGTGCGGTATATAAATGCACATATTTATTTATTATTTTAGTATACTTGAGGAATGTCTCTAAACTGCCATGATTTAAGACCGACATTTCGCGGATCGGAAGTTCGTAAAATACGCATGCATATTATACGGTAAAGTCACACTTTGCATGGTTATTTTTTACTTTAAGATCTTTCTAACTACATTATCTAAAAAATGTTGCATGTTTCGACCCCTGTCAACATGTGAGCACAACATGTGATCATACTGTAGGATACGGAAGATTATGGAACAGACACTAAACATCCATATGGTATGTACGATATAAACAACTTACAAAGGCAATGAGCATTGCATAGTACTTCTGCAGGAAAGCGTCCGAGTTGCCGAACCCCACCCGTTTTGCCACACTGAAATATTGGTATGCGATGAGTTACTTTGGTTGCCCGATACCAAGCATACACGTTACACAATTATACTGTCATAGCTGATATTGTCAGAGCAATGCACATTTGTGAAGAATGCGCCTTTTGAGACACCCCCACCGCTACTACATACTAAATTAATTTCAAGTCTCCTTGACGCCATAAGGCTCAGATAATATCAATATTTTTTTATTACATAATTAATCATTCTTGTTATATTTTCTTACAACAATGAGATAATTACATTGTCTAAATATAAGTTAGCGACGCGAATGTGAATCGCTATGTCAATTGCTAATACAAGACCGTGTAGACCTATGTTTTGTTAATTACAGCGTCTAAATATAAATTACTCATTAACAACACAATTTGGATATAGCGATCCACCTTCGCGCCACTCACGTCGCCCTGTCGCTCGCCGTTCTCGTGTTTAGCGAGTGTCGCAAATGAAAAGTCGCAAATTTATTCAATGGGGTACATTTACCATAATATTTTGTACCGATTATCCTCCTTGCCACCACATAACCATAGAGTATAAGGTAATTTTGACCTACAGAAAGGGTTTTGTCAGTAAAAATTTATTCAATCTAGAAAATTCTAATATAGATCTATGTTTGAAACACTGGGAAGACCATAATAGTGTTGTTTGTTAAAAACAATCCAAAAAATTTAATGAGTGGGCCTCATCCCTGTATTTGTTATCGTTGTCAATGGAAATAAGATCAAGAACCCGCAGTGGCATAGTCCATTCGTGGAAAAGCAACACCATACCTACTTACACGACGGACACAGGTAGATCTGCGTACACCTTCACCTCTACCACCTGGGTCGTTTTGCCATCTCGCTTCACTTTATGTGGTGTTTTCTTCAACTTGTGTGTGGCGTCATCTGTACACACATCACCATTACATGTACGGTAAAAACCGGAACGAAGTTCACGCCCAGATTATAGAAATACTATGTGACATACACACGGGTGTACAGTATACCGTATGAAAGGTACACATCTCCTCTTTACAAAAATATATGAAATATATTATGTGTACGTTGAAAGATGGCGGAGATACAACGGTTTTAAAATGTAGTACCCTAAATAACCCTGTACCAAATGTACCATTAATTTTGACGGCTGGACTAAAAAATGTACTGCAAGGTCTGTGCGACAATATCACCCACGCTGAAACTACTGTTTGCTTGTACATAACATACGCACTATTATAATTATATTACATGGTAGCCTATTGAAACAATTTCCATTGTGTAAAACTAGTGAAAATAGCAATTCGAACCAACTCAACTTGGTACACTGTTTTGCAAAAGAAGAGACGTGTATTTACCACATTAAAATTTACGCCCCCCACACAATTTGCATAATATGGGCGTGAACTTCGCTCCGCTTTTTGCCGGACACCCTGTATAACGTAAGTGTAATTTAGAAAGATACGAATGTATACGTATTCTTATAAAACTGACGTTTAAAATAATTGTGTCGTAAGGTACCTGTTTCAAATTATTCTATAGCTACATGAGACCATTGACCGTTAAAAACATCACAAGCGTGATAGTACGTACATACTGTACGTGACCATCATGGTTGCGCACTTTCCTATTTAAATATGGATCAAAAGTTCACGTAGGCTCTTTTAGCACCGGGGTCTTCAATTCTTTTAACGACATAACGGTAAAGCTTATGAATGGTGGAGGCGACGAGCCCCGTTACGTTCTTAAGATCAATTCGTCTATACGACAGCGATGGAAACACAATTTGAGAGATATACTTTGCCTACGATTGAAAGCAAACCATATATTGTGCCGTCAAATGGCGTATTCAGAGTATGGATGACATGTTCCCCTGGTGTGTTGAGAGGTTGTATCAATAGAGGAGTTCCCTCGTGTAGAAAGTATCCCTCCTACAATATACCACATACAATTTTAAACAATCTGTCCGTATACGGCTTGAAAAAACGAATACACGTACACATTAAACTCGCGGACGTAGGGCATGCCAGGGCATCATAGATTGCGGAATGTTCTTCCGTATAATATATTGTATATATATAGTTGGGTATTTCGTGACTGTACATGTATATACTTGTTTGCTTTTTGTAAATAATGTGAACGGGCACCATAGTAGGTAGTCTATACATACTATAGCTGATACTCAGAGTAAGTTGCCAGCTCGCAAGTTATACAACCAATCTACACAACACTATACACTATCTCTTACTACGAGTCTGTTAAATATTATTGGTAAACGTTCAACTTTATTCTCAGAGAGCATGAATTTAGGTTCGGGTACAGGGTGTATTAAATACACAGGCCATTAGCCATGTCCCAACTACTTCTAGTACGCCTAATGCATGGTGTAGTGCTAGTGGATATCACACCAGTATGTTTATCGATATGATTGACAGGCCTTCGGCTGCGGTTCCCGTCCCGTCTGCTCGTATGTACCCATTCAAAAACAGGGAATTTTCCGAGCTTAATAATCCACATTGGAGACCTTTGAGGGATGGCAACCTGAATAGCTGTGAATTTACGGTATACTGTATAAATTCACACGTTCGTTTATTATACGAATGTTGCGACGTACTACAGTAGGTCTAATTAACAACACTTCCTAACCACAGAGATAGTAGAGTCATTGTGTAAGTTTCGATGAAGAAGAAACACCCCGTCAATATCCTCGCTGTCATATACCGCCCAGTGATCCTTCAAAACAAAACACAGTGTATTATTTCATTTATTTTCTTGAAAATTTATTACACTTGAAAAAGCGAAAGCGAAACGTTGTGAAATTGTGTTTAAATTTTCAAAATGCCTGGAATTAAACGGCAACACAGTGCCGAGGGCACAGGAGTCCTTCACACTCAAAGTATTAGTGATCTAAATGGCGCCAGTGTATCATGGTGTTTTACTATTCCCCTTGACTTTATAATCTTTCTACTCATATCTACACATATCCACATAGTCCTACCTACCTAGTAGATTGTTTTTTTTTTTTGCAAAAGTGAGACATTTATATGCCGCATTTAAGACCTCGCAATCCGCCAAATGTCGGTCTTATATCTGCGGTAATATATTGCTCCTGAAAGAGGAGTGATGTCACAATATACCACGATCGTCATACAATAATGTATTTCATTAGCTTGTTCTGGATTTAAAACAATTCGTAATAGCCTACGTTATGGATGCCAATGCCTTAGTTTGGTACACAGGTACTTACCCTGTACACTGAGTCATTACCAGCCGGTACAATTTGGTCATCTTCATCACGTGTAACTAGGTCACCAATCAGATCCGCGCGGTATAGCCTCACTCTGGTTTCCCGCCCTTTCAGGATCCACGTCACGTCATAATGGTCTGCCATCTTATATGACGTCACATCGCGCTTGGCCCTACCTGTCACCCACACGTTTGTGTTCTCTGCCAGCGTTGCACAATGGTATGTGAATAAAGAGAAGTAAAAACAATGTACTTATACTCTGACATTATACAGTTTACTCGTAATTTCACGGTAGAGTTAAATGCAGTTTCGGTATGTCAAATTACCATGGGCATGACAAGACGGCACAGGCTATAGGGTTGAACCCTCGTAGCTTATTATGAGGCACACGTTGAACTCTCTAATTACGTTCTTAATAGTGAAAGTAGTTAAACAGCGCGAAACTATGTTTTCGTATATACATACGGTTTCCTTTAAGTATACTTGGTATATGTACACTATTCGTTTCTTCAACTACGGTGCTGTATATTATAGCGCGCGCAAGAACATCCGATGTGAAGAATGTTTTTCTCTCGAAATTTTAGATACCAAGTATTATTTAATGTACTCTTAGTAGGCTAACAGTATGCACGAGTTTTATTTCAATATAATTATTTGAAAAATGACTAAGCGAGCTACAAGGCAACTCGTCACGCCAGACTCGTCATTACCCCACTAATAATTATTCGTGTACGTCCAAATACAGTACAGTATGTCCATTTTTAAATGGTATAATATGTACAGTTAAAATACATACCTGTCGAAATGACATTTTCTCTTTCAAATAAATTGTACGCCACAGAGAACGTAACAGACAGAGAAACAATCAAGAATATCCATAATGACATTTTGCCCCTCTGTAGGCTTTCAACCAACACAACCTATGTCATACATACTTAACTATGTACTAATTAAGTGATCAACATTAATTTTCAGCATTGTCCTAGCATGAATATGTCTCAACGACCTACAATGTTTATATCGTGTAAATAAACACTAAAAACATGTGTCTTTTCTCAACGAACGGTTTACTGTAACAGTAGTAGGACATATAGTGTATACAGGGTGTCCCAAAAAAAGCGGAACGGAACTTCATGAATAGATTATGCAAAATAGGTATGAGGTACATACATAT
>WNLI01101971.1:0-10609 GCA_025802215.1 Wirenia argentea
GCGGTGCCTATAGCGACTTGGAAGATGGACAGTTTTGCACACAATGTCCGGCGGCCGATCTAATGTACTAATGTATACTTTTCAACATTAAAAACCGACCCCCTATTTTAATAGGATTTATATATGGTATGGAATGGCGCATGGTATAGTGGGTGTATGGCACGATGGGGTGGGTTCATGGCATTGTGGGTGTATGGTAGGGTGTGTGTATGATGGTGGGTGTATGGTATGCATGGTGGGTGTGTGGCATGGTATGTATGGTGGGTGTACGGCGCATGGTATAGTGGATATATGGAATGAGTGATGGTATGGTGTCTGTAAGGTGTAGGCGTATGGTATGGTGGGTGCATGCGGTGGATGGTGTATGCCATCTTACCATACACCCACCATATACCCACACTGATACCATACACCCACAGAACACCATACACCCATGCCACATCAAAGGCCCACCATGCTAATGGTATATCATTGGCATGATGGATGTGTGGTGTGGGTGTACAGTATGGTGGTGTGTGGGTGTGGTTATATAGTATGGTGGGTGTATGAAACGATGTCATGCACCATCCACCGCATGCATCCACCATACCATACACCCACATCTTACAGCCACCATACCGTCACCCATACGCTACCATATAGCCATCATACCATGCGCCATACACACACCATGCCACACACCCACCATGAATACCATATACCCACCATCATTACACACACCCTACCATATACCCACCATACCATACACCCACCATACCATACACCCACTATACCATGCGCCATTCCATACCATATATATTATAAATCCTATTATAATAGGGGTCGGTTTTTAATATTGAAGAGTATATTTACAGTTCATGTGTCGTTAATTATTTGACATTGGTCAGTATTTAAATGGTGTTTCTCAATTTCATTCTTACTCTCGATATTGAATCGAAAGTTCCCATAACACTTGAGTACCATTGACGGGGAACTGTTTTATTTTCTGACTGATTATCTAACTGACCATCTTTGATCATCGTCACTTCAGTATTGTGCCTTAGCGATGGACACAGGTAACTCTCATGTAGCTGCATTACACACACAATGACAACTAATGAGAGACAAACACACATTATCATCGTCACATAATTACACACAGATGACCATTGCGAGGTCACTGGATTTTGCTTTTCACTATCGCGATAACATTCCTTTAATATTGCTTCAATTTTCGGATGATCTTTTAGATCATTTGGTTTAAGTTTCTTGATTTTCAATTTACCTTTGGTCGCTTTGTCATTGTGTCTACCAGGATTTGTATAAATTATAGTCATTTCCTTGTATGTGATTTCTATGTTCGTTTGAGACTCCACAATTTCTTTCACGATACAGCTTTTATTTTCCGAAATGCGCACATCTCCGTTTGTAGCTAAACATGCATCGTTATTTTGCAATTCACCAATTACATTATGCGCTTGCTCATCTTCATTATCATGGCTAATCGTATCTTCACTTTCGGCGTGTGTATGAGGAGTATATGTTTTTATTTCACAATCACAAACCTCTTCCACACAAAGATCACTGACACAACCACCATACTTTACTATCGTGCCAATATTTCCGGTCGCACCGTCTTCTTGATTAATTTCTGTAACCGCCACACCTCCTATACGACTACCATTCGTGTCAACGAGGAGTATATCTCGGCGATTTTCTATTGTTAGTGATTTTGTCGTATTTTCGACCGTTTCTTCACTCTGGTAGGATTTCATTTCTTCTTCACTTTGTTTTGCCTCTTCGATTATGGCATTATTTAGTTTTACAAGTGTGTTTATCTGATTCGGATCAATCCACACTTCTCTATTATCTTTGGTTATATCCACATATGTGTCATTAAATATACACACTTCGGTATTATTTATCTCGCTGATACTATCACAGACACGTAACTGATTACCTCCTCTGCCATTTACATTACTTGCAATGTCATCACTGTTTAGGATATCGCACGGACTGTCTATAGATGCGCAGTTGTATTCTCTAGAATTCCAATCGCACCAGTCATCGGATGCAACACAATCATACAAAGTTGACTTTGTATTATTTTCATATAAATTATTCACGCATTCATTGTCAAAATAATGAGAATTCACTGTAGATCCAATAGTTTTCCATTTGTTCTCTTCAACCTCTTTGTGTTCCGAATGTAGGTTTGCCTCATCTACATCAATGTCTGTTATTACATCTTTTCGCAAACATCCATCAGTATCATTTTGACTTTCGGCGTGTTTCCCTTTCATTTTCCAATGAGATTCAGACTTTCCAACTCGAGATGACATCGGCCATTCTGGGACTACTCTTTGTTCCCCAAATTCATAACACTTCTGAGCGTTTTTGTACAGTCTTGGTTGATAGGTGTTCATACCTTCATTGTTGGATCGCTTCCAACATGCATACTGTAAGTGTCCCACCTTGCCGCAGAGGTAGCATGTACGTCGCCTTCGTTTACTGGGAGCATTGTATCTCTCATCACTTACATTCAATAACTCGACTTTATCTGCTGCTCCGCTAGACGTACTGTAATCACTCTTCACTTCTGTACGACTCGCAGCAAGTTGAGCTGTCATCTCGTAGTGGTCGCAGACCTGTGCTGCCTCTTGGCTCGACTCAATCTCTCGATCCCCAATCAGGCAGCGTACCTTCGGGCTGGCATAGTGGCATAACTCTTCCACTATCATCAGCTCACGTAGTTTGTCGAAACTGCCCGATACTCCTTTTGTCTGACACCATTTGTCAAACAATCGCCGTTTCTTGGCAACAAACTCAACGTACGTATGCTCGTCATCTTTTGGGTAACCACGAAATTGGTAAAATTCTGGAACTCGTTATTTCTTCAAAACATGAAATTTCAGTGATTCGTAGTTAGACAACTCTTGCTTTGGCATACTGGATATTGCTCACGTTGCCTTCCCGCGAAGTATGCTGATTATGTACACTGGCCATCTCTTTTTGGGCCAATGTAATGATGTCACAAATGCTTCAAATTCCTCAAAATAGAGGTCTACGTCGTCCTCATTGAACGGCGGGATTTCTATGTCTGGACAATTACCATTCATCACCTTGTTCGATACGTTTTCCATCGTTAATTTAAATTTTAACTATTATATAATCAAATAGCTTTGGACTTATTTTCCACTGTCGGTGTCAGGCATTAACTGACACTCGTCTGCCCACGACTCGCCAATTTGTAACGTGGCATTCATTTTGAACATAACACATCTATTATATTATAGAATAAATCGTGTAATTCATTTACATTTAACCACGTATAGTAACAGTAGCTCCATACACGTCTACTATTCAACTTTAATCTATACTTATTCGTATTATCTCTAAACTCCAGTATAAATCTTTAAATAACTCATTTTACATACTCGTTTATAATCACAGTTACTAACTTCTACCAACTCGTGTACCTCTCACCCATATTGTGTGATGTCATTTCGTTATTTAATTGCGTTACCAAACCTAAAGGCATGTAAACATATTTTGTAAGCTTACCTTACTTGTAGATAATATAATTATAGTACCACACTATCACACCTATGACCCCTATGATTGTGTAATCACAGGTGAGAGAGGCGACGAGGGAAGGTGTGTCAGGTGTGATATTATACTGTGACCTCTGACCCCTATGATTACGTTGTGACATGCAGGTGAGAGAAGCTACGAGGGAAGGTGCGTCCGGTGTGGTATTCTACTGTGTCCTCTGACCCCTACGATTACGTACTGACAGGTGAGAGAGGCGACGAGGGAAGGTGCGGGAGGTGTGATATTGTACTGTGACCTCTGACCCCTATGATTGCGTTATCACAGGTGAAAGAGGCGACGAGGGAAGGTGCGGCAGGTGTGATATTATACTATGACCTCTATATATGATTACATACTGAAAGGTGAGAGAGGCGACGAGGGAAGGTGCGGCAGGTGTGATATTCTACTGTGACCCGTACGATTACACACCAAACGGTAACACGTCAGGCACGATTCATGGATTGTCAACGAAGTCGGCTCAAGTGGCGTTTGTGTCTGCTGGTCATGCAATGTCACTCTCATACACAGGTTAGCTTGGTTACTTGGTATATACTGGTGAAAAAAAAAACACGCCACTTTCAATTATATATTTTTGACCAGTATAGTATAGGTTTTAATTTTTATACCATCAACTTACTACTATTTTCTTGACGTTTCCCATATGGTAAAGGCATAAAAGCTGTTTTGAGAATACTACGAAAACACAAAATCAATACACCTTATGGCGTACGCTCTACATATTTTTCACTATCAATTGTTGCGATTTCAGAACTGACTCAACTACCCAAATCTAGAATCCACGGTCCACTGTTCTTCTCATAAATGCATAAACAATTCCAGCAACCCCTCTGTTTGTCAACTACATGCAATCTAATAACGTATCCAATAAGTTTGATTAGTGACTAGTCCAGCGAACAGGAATAAGTTTCAATTCCATTTACCCAAATCTGGAATGTATATTCCACCAAGCCTCCCGTAAATGCATAAACAGTGTCACAACATCCAACGCCAGCAGCCCCACGGCAGTTCCACTTATCACCCCCACACCTACATACCCAATATTCGCGGCTGACTGACGGTCGTCACTGGCTGATGTATATAACCGCCGCCTCGCTGACGTGTTCTTCTTGTCGATCTCCAGACCTTGTAGCATCTTCTCGGTGTCTATTTCACGCCTCGCACGGTATTCCACGGTCAGATTGGATGGACTGAAAGTCAAATAATTTATCAGGGATGTGATTTTTCATGAAAAAAAATCTCAAAAGTAATCCTTCATAAAGTAGTTCAAAATAGAGAAAAGAGTATCTTAGTTACTGTCACAGACTCATGGGTAAAATTTTTGCATTCAGTTTTTTAAGCACGAAAGTAAATCATCGCCAGAAATCCAGTATATAACACTTCAAAAATTGAAAGTGCAATTTCTCGCGATTGTGCATCATAATCTACAATATCCAAAATTGTCATTAATTTACATCCCATCAAATTTGACTATTTGCGTCATAATCTACTATATCCAAAATTGTCATTATTTTAGATTCAAATTTAATTCTAAACGAGGTATTCTTTTGCAAAAAAAACCCCTTGAAACCACTGTCTATTTTTTTGACCGTTGCCTATATAATTTAGACATTCTTTTTTTCAAATCCGAAAGTAAATTAATATTTCAAAAAAATAAAAATTAGTGTCCTGTCCCGTGCTCCTCCTATGCATTCCTGCACTCTCTCACTACCTAAAGAAGAAACCATTTATGAAACGCTACTTGTGCGATGCCAATTATTGCAGACAAATTGAGCACATTTCTGAACTGTCTATATGATGATACATGTGAATCTGGTTATAGTAGGCTATGTATGTGTATCGCAGGAAGTCGCAACATATTCCAAAATGGGTCTCATAAAAGTTTTGTAGCATTGAGTGGGAATAGGCCTGACAAAACTTGTGTAGCATTAGGAGGGAATGGGTATGACAAAAGTTTTGTAGCATTGAGTGGGAATGGACCTCACAAAAGTTTTGTAGCATTGAGTGGGAATGGGTACCGGTATGGCAAAAGTTTTGTAGAATTGAGTGGGAATGGACCTGACAAAAGTTTTGTAGCATTGAGTGGGAATGGACCTGACAAAACTTGTGTAGCATTAGGTGGGAATGGGTATGACAAAAGTGGTGTAGCATTAGGTGGGAATGGGTATGACAAAAGTTTTGTAGAATTGAGTGGGAATGGACCTGACAAAAGTTTTGTAGAATTGAGTGGGAATGGGTCGGACAAAAGTTTTAGTAGCAATGGGCGGGATATTACCATCCGAGAGCTGCCTCTAAGGTTATGTTGTAAAAATCCTCATGCTGAGACTGAACAAAATGGCTTTGTAATTATTTGCAACCTTTTTCATGATATCTATAGGGGGTTACCAGAAAAAAAGAGCCCCCATAGATTGTAAACACATTAAAACGTAATAAAAACTTTAATATATAAGACATGGACACTAAACTTACGACATGTGTATACTATTAGGTTGCCAATAACATTTGATAGCATTGTCTGTAAAAAGTCATAGGTGAAGGTCACATGCAGATTTCCTAGAGAAAAATGCTGATTTGTGTAATTGTCTCCCTTTTAAAAGATAATAAAATATGCGGAACTATTTTCACTCATATATGTTAGCCGTAGGTCTGTCAACTTTAATAATATTTTTTTCTAAGTCCAAGGTCAAATGTCAAGGTCACCCATGGCACATTACATAAGTACCAATTTTCATTTGTTTTGAAAGCGTCTCCATGACCTTGACCTTTGACCGTAACAATTTTTTTTCTACATTTGTTATTACTAACGTAATATCAAACATATTGGTAAAATTTAGTCTTTATACCTGCTATAATAAAGTTTATATTACATAATAAGTGTCAGTGATCAAAGGTGGTAGGGGGCTCTTTTATTTTGGTACCCCCCTGTAGTATACAGTATACAGTTTATATTAAATTTGATATATTTTAGGCGCCATAGACAACCTTACATCGGCATATTTTCCATTATAACGTTGTCAAAATCACTGTTAGATATATGCTTGTAATATCTGTATTTCTCAAGCGATCATAAGTTATTGCATACCGTTGGAATAATTTTTCGTTCTAGCCATCTGCGAAATTCTACCATCCGCTTCCGAATAAAAACGTGGTTACAGTTTACATAAACTTTCATTTTTCGTTTTGCGACATATTCCAAGTTACCGTTACTTATACCCTTACAGTATCTGTATTTCTTATCCGATCACAAATTAATTTACATTTTTGAAATTCTAATATGCGCATGCAGATAACAACGATATCAACATTTACATTTTACATAAACATGCATTTTTACGCGCCAAATGACGAAAAAATGAATGTTTGCGTGAACGGCGACTACGTTTTTATTCGGAAGCATGCGTATGAATTTCACATGTTACCAGAAAGACAATTTATTCCTTTTCTAACGGTATAACATGACTTAATATCGCCTGAGAAATGCAGACATTACGAGCATAGCCTATATGTAATGGAAAATATCCCAAATGTAAGGTTTTTATGGCGCCTACTATTACCTGCACAAGCATTCTCCACTGAGATTCACGAGATGTGAGGTTGCATGGGATTGGGTTGTACTTGAGTAGTGGTTGGTGTCGTACAACGTATGCTCATGCGATGTTGTTTCAGTAGTTGGTGTTGCTGACATTGTAGATTTAGACGGCGTTGAGGTGATTTCATTCGTGAATTTTGCTGAGGTCATGTGATTTGTCGTCTTTGGTGACGTTGGCTCGAGTGAGACAATTTCATTGGTTGCTGACGATGTCACATGGGTTGTTGTCGTCGATGTTCCGATTTCTGTGGGTGTCGTGGGATCGGATGTGATGGCGTCTACATGTCTGACTTCAGCTGCAATAGATTTAAGACTTTTGTGCAGATTAGATAGGGTGTCTGAGTACCCATGACACGGTAGCAGTTTGGCCTCAGCTGAAGAAGTGGTGGCCGAGTGGGTAAAGGCGCTGACATCGATGGCAATCACACAAGGGCGGCGTGGATTCGACCCCGGCCCGCGCCGGCTTGTATTCCTTGTAAATATGCTAATTTGTCATGCCAAACTGTATTTAACTCTACTATGGCATTAAATTGTGTATGCCAGAGTATAAATAAAGTTTTTTAAAATAATGATTAGGGTTGTTTTTTACCGAAACTGTTTCGGTAAAATATTGCCAAAACGAAGGGTATCGGTAAAGTTTCGGATGTGCCGAAATTTTATATTATTCCAGAACCTGTTTCGGTTCGGTAAAACCATTAATTTTACTGAAACTTCTTGAGTTTTGGTATAGTTTTGGTATAGTTTCTGACAATTTTTTGAGTTTCGGTATCATTTTCGATGGTTTCTGGGTATATTGGAGGTATAGTTTCGGCAATTACTACAGTTTCGGTAAAATTCCGCTATAATTTCGGAAGAAATTTTAGTTTCGGTTCAGTATAGTTTCGGTATAGTTTCAGTACAGATTCGTTTCGGTAGCACGAGTTTCGGTATAGTTTTGGTAAAAATTCAAAATCCTGGTTTCGGCACAACCCTAATAATGATGAAGTGTACTGCTGTACACGAAAGCTTGTGTCATCATTTATGTATTCAAATAATTTGTCTTTAAAGTGTGTTACTACATTTTTGTTTAGACTATATAATGAGCAAACTTGGCTACAGATTGGAGTCGGCCACTAACATTATTGAAACTTGGACATTATATTGGTCAACTTGGATCATTATTCAAATTTTCATGTAGGCAGTTAGTTAGTTAGTTTATGGAGGGAAAGGTTTTTACACATCGTGGATTCAGTGGGGCGTCCTGAAAGACGACCAAGGTGAGGTGAGGTTTACACATCATCGCGCATGCCACATGTGTGTCCATTGCGAAACCCTCAATTATACCATTTAGTCTTATTCAAATTAATTATGATGTGACCTTTGGTCGGGTTGGTGGTGGCAAGCTGGTTACATCGACCTAGCAGTGATCCCCCAACACTTACCAACCACCTCCCCGACCACAGAGTTCATCTGTACCGGCATGCTAGTGTGTCGGTACCTAAATCAACCTGTACCACCTGGACAAGGCAGCATAAAGTTCTATAGCCTCGGTTCGCTCAGCTATAAATGGGTACCGATGAATGTTTCCACGGCAACACATATATTTAAGCTGGGGAGTATTCAGCTGTTGGGCCATGCTAGCCCCGGAATAGCTACATTGTCCATAATCACTGTACATCTACTACCTTTTGAGACAATTTAACGATTTAACAACCATGTCTGTATAATAAATTACTTTAAACCAGGACTGCAGTCAAAATGAATTTTTTATTGTATACCTCTGTATTACCAATTATTTGCAATTACTTTGACGTTTTTAGGACCCCATTATTGTTAGTTATTGCCGTTATGGCCGTTATTGGTCAAATTAACATATTTTTCTAGTCAAGACTGCCTCGTTCTGAATTGTCCACCTGGTGACGCCTTGAAACAACAAGACATTGGTTGAGCTAAAATTTTCTCTCTTTTTTTCGATGATTTGCGTAATTCTGACGTCATGAGGTGGATGGAGGTGGAAATTTCAAAACAAGATATTTGTCTGACAAAATTAGTCCCCTATTGGAAAATGACAAATTATTGCTATTTACAACCACAGTAGCGAGGTCAGTTTTGGATGAAATTAATTAAAATTACGATTTTACATGTCACTATTGACTGCCTAACAACATATACAAAATTTGTTATGACTGCACTCCTGGTTTAAGACTTTACTTTTACTTTACACTAAATACAAAATGATACTGTATTAATGATTCACAGGACATCGTGGGGGAGAGTTCATCGTTCAATCTGGAAGAGTTCATTCCCTTGTTACGAGAGAGGATCTATACCAAAAACACATTCGCTCGCCAGTTCATTGTCTCTTGGGTAAGTCAATTTGATTATGATGTAACTCGCGCTGTACATATACAGTGTACACCACACTTTATCAAAAGTAGGCTATGCATGGAGTATATAGGCCTAGAGCATATGTATAGTCTGGCTGCATTTGTGTGGTTTTGTTTACCCTCTGTGCATTGCTCTTCTTCAAAGCATGTACCATTATTTAAATTTAATGGACCAATCAGTTTCTGAGTACTGAATGAGTTACTAAATTATCTGCAGCTTGAGTAGCGGTGATAGGAATTCTATGGGCTTCTTCTTTGGATAGTATTCTGGTTCACAAAAATTGGTCTATTTTCTTCTGACCGATTGCAGTTACCAACATGCTGTTTTTATTGACAGTAATAATCCCTGCCAGTGTTGAACCTCCAAAACTGAACCTTTGAAAACTGAATGTCTGAAAACTGAACCTCAACTGAATACTGAACCTTGGAAAACTGAATCCCCAAAAACTGAATCTGTGAAAACTGAACCTCCGAGACTCTGGAACACTAACCACTAGTAACCAGCAGAGTTATTCATTCATAAGTCATGAGTCATTTTAGCAAATCGCTAAAATAAATTGTAATTTTGCAATTGGCAAAAAAATTACGGTGGCTAAAACATTTATAATATAAATCAATAAAATTTGTACGAATATCATGCAAAAATAGCATGTTTTGGCACAGTTATTAAGAGTGACTGAAGTACTTTCAGAGCTAGCACTAACCCTGCTTACCAGTAACTGTTGCTCTTTTTTCCTCTGACAGGTTGCCACACTAGATTCAATACCCGACATCAATATGCTGGTATTTCTGCCCGAGATCCTAGATGGACTTTTCATCATTTTGGGGGACCAAAATCAGGAGATCAGAAAAATGTAAGTCAAGTGTCTTGAGCTGTGTGCATTATTTCTATGAAACCTAACTGGTCCACATAATGTAATATAAATATTATAGTATATCATACCATGATGGATATTATGATGCCAAATATTTTCAGTAGTTTTATTAGCTTACCTGAGCGAATGCTCCGGTAAGCTATTCCAATCCGATTTTGTCCGTCGTCCGTCCTTCCGTCCGTCCGTCC
>WNLI01102082.1:0-10603 GCA_025802215.1 Wirenia argentea
TATATTGATATCATTGTGTATACAACAATAAGGATCGGTTCTTTCTGAAGACTGAGGTGATTCTTCTCTTTGAAGATGAGAAATGCATGCTCGGTGCCATTCAATGTGATCACATTGTCGTCGAGATCTGTAGAGGGAGTACATTGGTAACGTTTTAGGAATCATTATGTACATATACATCATTGTGTACATCATCAGTATGGATCAGTTCTTCCAGAAGACTTAGGTGATTCTGCTCTTTTTGAGGAGGAGGAAGGCGTGCTCGCTGTCATTCAATGTGATTACGTGGTCGTCCAGATCTGTACGGGTGGTATATTGATATCATTGTGTATACAACAATAAGGATTCGTTGTTCCAGAAGACTTAAGTGATTCTTCTCTTTGAAGATGAGATAGGCATGCTCGGTGCCGTTCAGTGTGATTACATCATCATCTAGATCTGTACGAGTGGTATATTGATATCATTGTGTATACAACAATAAAGATCGGTTGTTCCAGAAGACTGATGTGGTTCTTCTCTTTGAAGATGAGATAGGCGTGCTCGCTGCCATTCAATGTGATCACGTCATCGTCTAGATCTGTAGAATGTACATTGGTAACTTTTTGGTATCACTATGTATACATTACTGGGTGTACATCAGTAAGGATCGGTTGTTCCAGAAGACTTAGGTGATTCTTCTCTTTGAAGATGAGAAATGCACGCTCAGTGTCATTCCGTGTGATTACATAGTCATCCAGATATGTTAAGTACGTTTATCAGTGTACAGTACTGTCAGTAGATATATATACTTATTGAATTCACGTAAAGTTGAGTGAATAATTTGTATGGTAATGCAGGAATAAAAATGTGACACACTTGTAAGATTATTTACACCAAGTAACAGAAGCTGAACAAGCTGTACCAGATATGAAATGACCCATACGAGAAGTCTAACAAAAGTACAATTAAATTACAAACATAACATTGAACAAAACATTTATAGTACTACAGCAATGCCTATATTTTTTGGGACTAAGCAATTGAATTCCCACCTTACAAACTATGTTCTGTTTACTACAATACAGACTGTAGCCTACAATACAATTAAAAAATGACTCACTCTTTTCACAGTTATGCCCCAAGTGAGAGAGCGGGTTGACACATTCACAAATATATCCATCCCACCGTTCAATGCATCGCGCTCCGTTTTTGCAGGGCAATGATTGACATGATGCAGCACACCCTTCTTCTACTAAATTACTCCTGAAATAAGATTATTTTGTGTGTGATGAGGAGATACAAAATGACTGGAAATTATAATTTGTTCAAGACATTGTCGAGACACGTTATGTTGAAGGTAGTGTTCGGACGATACTTTAAAAACAGGTCGATACCATATCGATATTTTTGGTAACGATAGGTACGATACGATACTTTATCCATGAGAGAAAAAAAACTTATAAAAGTTTATAAACACATAATTGCTGGTGTTTTTGCGTCTTACTTCTATTGTAATCACTAGTTTACATTATTTTATCCTAAGAGCGGCCATTTTGAATGTTTGTTACTGTCTTCACAAGTTCACAACACAAATATTTCGTTTTTCACATTATTTTCTTGGAATCATTGTCAATTAATTAAGTTTTGAGTTGTGAAATGTGGAAAGATATGGACAGAAGTTAGAGAATGCAACAGAACTACCAAAGAGATGGCAGGATCAGCAAAAATATGGCTAGAAATCTTCCCTTTACCACTAGTATGATAAGTATCGAGATCGTCGATACTTTCCAAAATGGAGTCGATACTGGGTGAGTATCGTATCGATCGGGTACGGGTACGTATCGTCCGAACACTAGTAAAAACCACTCCCTTCCCGTAAACAGACTAACAACCGATCTGACCTAACACATCATACTAATTTACTGGTATAATTGACGGTTTTGCAATAGCCTCGTATGTGACTGGGCTTCCTCCGATAAACTAAAACAGACACACTAGTCTATAGTGTAGCAGTGTAGCTACTTACTTCAAGGTGGCCATTGAATGCTGCGTGGTGTAGACTGGTATGACCAGCGCGGTCGGACACGTTGAGATTCACCAATAGTGGAATGAGATGTTCAGCACATTTCACGGCGTTGTTAGCAGCTGACACGTGGAGGGGCGTCTGCCAGTTCTTGTCACGTGCATTCACATCTGCCATGTGACGCAGGAGGACTTCCACAGTCTCCTGAACAAATAGAAACAAAATTTGTAAAATTAGTAATAAATCTGGGGCAGTAGCGCAGTTGGTGGAGTGCTCGTCTAGAGATCTTGGAGTTCTGGGTTCAAGCCTGGTCCGCGGCAAATCTTTGTGGCATTTTCCCTGTGTTTCTGTAATTATCTTGGGCAAGGTACCCCTACTTGCCTCCACTAGTTCAGTGGCTAAATTGAGCTGGGGACAGGGTAGCTTTCGTAGGAATTCTACTTCCCACTGTTTTCGAGTCATGGAAGATGGAAATATCCTGCCCACATCCAGTGTTTTTCTACGGGCTCTCCGGTTTCCCCACCATGATAACATCAAACTTGTCATGTGTATGTGTTGGACATAGGTTGCAGTGCTAGCTACGGGCAGCCCCATTGGGGAAGCACTCCCTTGAAAAGAGTCGCACTTACACAATACACATGCCACATTAGGATGTGGTCATATTCCACATAAGGAATAACACATTAATTCCCGTCATTCAACTATTATTAATAAATCTCTAACCACAATATGAAGGATATATTTGACCTTATGAAAAGTAAAATGGGCAGAAATAACCCAGTCTGTTAAAGCGCTGGAGTGCCATTTGGTATCCAAGGTTGTGCGTTCGAATCTCGGACGGTGTGATAGGTGTTTTATCTTAAAATTGTTTCAAGTGATTTCTATATTGTGTTCTGTGGGTGAGAGCACACTTCCCTAGCAACAGTACACCAATCCTGCAAATTGGTACTGATCATAAGTTCGCCTTCACAGGTCGATGTATCCCATGGAGGCAACCATCGATAGTCGTTGACCGTGTTCACCCGAGCGCGTCGCATGATGGGTAGGTCCAGGGTTCAAGCAGCTGAGATCATAAGTAACGGTTAATGCTAATGACTATTTGAGAAACACGCATGATGTAGTGGAGTAGCGATAATCCTTGGTAGCCTATTAACTCGAGCGCACTCACGATGAGTAGGTCGGGGGTTCAAGCTTCTGAGATCATAAGTAACCACACACGCGATGTAGCGGAGCCAACCATCGATAGTCGTTAACCTTGTTCGTCTGAGCGTTTCCTGTGATGGGTAGGTCCAGGTTTCAAATTGAGATCATAAGTAACCAACATACCTGGCTATTGGAGGCACATGTAGAGGAGTCAACAACCGATTTTTGGTGTTGACTCAAGCGCACTCACGATGAGTAGGTCCAGGGTTCAAATTGAGATCATAAGTAACCAAATAGTCAAATACCTGGATAAGTGGTTATTGGAGGCACATGCACGATGTAGTGGAGCCAACCATCTATGGTCTTGGTGTTCATTCAAGCGCACTCACGATGGGTAGGTCCGGGTGTTGAAATTGAGATCATTAGAAACCACATGTTTGTATGTTTCAGCGCTTAGAACCATTATTGTATAAGAGCTTTATAAAAACATATACATTACACATACCTGGCTATTTGAGGCACATGTGCGATGTAACGGAGCCAACCATCAATTGTACTTGATATTTACTTGAGCACTGCCAATGATGAGTAGGTCCAGGTTCAATCTGCTTAGATCATAAGTAACCACACACTTGGCTATTGGAGGCACATGCTATGTAGCAGAGCTAACCATCGATTGCCCTTCGTGTTGACTCGAGCGTTTCTCACGATGGGTAGGTCCCGGGTTCAAATTGAGATCATTAGTAACCATATGTTTGTATGTTTCAGCGCTTAGAACCATTATTGTATAAGCGGTTTATAAAAACTATTTACATATATACGTTACACATACCTGACTATTTGAGGCACACGCGCGATGTAACGGAGTCAACCATCGATTGTCCTTCGTGTTCACTCTAGCGCCACTCATGATAAGGAGATCGGCTATCTCATTCTCTCCACAATGTGAGGCTGCATGTAGAGCACTCCTCTTCTCTGTGTCCTGGGTTCAAACACATGTGTATGCATGAGTGAAAAAATCCTGATACACATTAAAGTATTAAATTTTGAGTAGCATCCATTCTCCGTGTAAATATCAAAAACGGGAATCTGCTGGAGCCTGGAGGCAATGTTTACCATATCTTTTACACTTCAGGGTAAGCAGTACCGATAGTGTTTTATCCAATTTGATATTTAAAAAAATGTATGTAGCACAATATATCATAAATGGTTAAAGAAAAAAAGGTCATAGTGTCGAATCGGCGCTGTTAGCTACCAACAACAACTTCCTTTCAAGCCTCGATCGCGGCAAAGGTGTGATCGTGCTGTTCTTGGACCTGTCAGCGGCGTTCGACACTATCGACCATGATATTCTGATTGAAACGCTGGATACACATTATGCTATACGGGGCAGTGCACTCTCTGTGATAGAATCCTATCTCCAAAATAGACAGTTTCAAGTAAAGGTTGACAAGTACGTATCATCGGAATACACAATACCCTATGGTGTGCCCCAGGGGTCAATATTGGGGCCACTATTTTACATTTTGTACATGAAACCACTTTCTTCCATACTTAACAAATTTGATGTGAAATTCCATGCGTATGCCGATGATACCCAGATTTGGTGCGAGGTTAACCTTGATGACCAGAATGACGTTGATGAAAAAACTTCTACCATGGAAATGTGTATGTGTGAAGTTCAGAAGTGGATGACTGATCACAAAATCACTAAATAACGACAAAACAGAACTTATCATTTTATCCTCAAAAACGAGGCGAAAACCAGTTCCTAACATGGAACTCAATGTAAACTCACACGTGATCAAGCCATCCACTTCTGCTAAAAAATCTTGGCTTCATTTTAGACAGCAATCTTTTTCATGAAAAGCAAATTAATCAAATAACCAAAACCAGTTACCACCATTTGAAGAACATTAGATCAAGCCGCCCCTATCTCACAGACTCTGCAGCCCAAACACTCATCCACGCCTTTATTTCCTCGAAACTTGATTTTTCAATCTCTTTTTTTGCATTCCAAAATTTTTTATAAAACGTCTTCAGAAAATTCAGAATTCTGCGGCTAAAACAGTTACCATGTCAAAACGATCTGATCATGCCACTCCACGTCCAAAAACTCCACTGGCTGCCAGTGGAGTCTAGAGTTCAGGCTGACTGTGTGTTGCGGTGGCTAATTGTGTGGGAATGGGTTTGGGATCGGAAGTAAAGGGGAATAGGACATGGATGAATGAATTGGATGAATTGGATAGGGTGGGAGGGATGGGAGGAAATAGCAACTAAAGAGGATGCATGGAAGCGAGGAGAGATATGGAAGGGAAGAAGGGAGTGGATGGCGAGCAGAGATAGGGAAGCGAGAGACGGAAAGAAGCTGTAGTCAAAGTAGGGGAAGGTGTGTCGCGTGGGGCTGAGATGACAAGGGAGAGGAAATGAGGAAAGAAGCCGGCAGCGCGTATAAGCAGATGGTGGTTGGTTTGAACCCAGGTCGTGCCGATCTGACATCTGATAGTGTTGGGTTCAAGTCGCAAGTCGGACTATCCGTTACAGGTACTGGGATCACTTTAAATATCGTTCAATTTTGCTGTCTATATAAGACCGTCACGTTCATGTTGTGCATGTAGTTAGAGAAAAATAATTCTCGCTTCCATGTAGTGTACGGTAATTTATTAGTTGCACGTTTAATAGTTATCGATTTGTTTGTGCAATTACGTTTCATTAAAAAAATGTTTTGTGTGCAACTGACATTTTGTGAAAGAACGCGCTCTACGTCATTACATTCTGCGTCGATTTTTCTAAGGGGTAATTTGTTCAAATTGTCAAAATCGGCTCAAGGGGGCGTGTCCAAGGGGTCGGTCCAAAAAATAATTTTACAATTTTAATAATAATATGAAATCATAGAAAAATTATCTCCGAAACCACTGGGCTTGTAGAGCTAAAATTTGACATGAGGCATCTTTGGGGCGACGGTACTCAAGTTTGTTGAAATCGTTAAAATCGGTTCAAGGGGGCGTGTCCAAGAGGGGGGAGACATAATATTAACATTAAGTCATGCAAAAATATTATTCATATTTCACATCATTACTCATTAGCCTCATCAAAGCTTGACGGAATATAAGCTGGTGGTGCACTGAAAAAATGCAGGTGAGCGTCTTGAGGCCCCTTGGGCCTCTTGTGAAGGAAGTTGGGTAGCAAGTGTCAAATACAAGTTTGATCATCATTTAGTGAGCAGATAAAAGCCTTCATAGTGAAACCTGCTTACCAAACCTGCTTACCAAACAAGTTCTGAGATCATGTATCTAAACATCATAAATATCATATAGTCTATAATCTAACTTGTTACAGTATTCAGGAACAAACAAGCAAATAACCACATATACTATGTTATGTATATTTTAGTATGTCACATCAGAATGGTACATGGTGTTTGTCATCACGCTTTATTATATTCCATTTGAGAAGTGGCGCATGGTTTTCGGCCACCGTTTTTCGTCCTGTATTATGTTCCATTCGCGAGCAGTGGTGCACGATTTTCAACATCCCCCTTACCCCTCCCTCTCTCCTGCCGCTCCATCACAGCCCCCATCACCACCCCCACACCCACCATCACCACCAAATTGACGCCGATATGAATGCAGAAATACACCACGGCCAGACTGATGTTATCGTCTGTGTCTTCCCACCATCTTTGGTACTGTGGAAAATATAATAAACTATCTTGAGATAGTAATTTGTTGATTCACTGATTCGTTGAGTGATTCATTGATTGATTCGCGAATTGATTTGTTGATTGATTGATTGATTGATTTGTTGATTGATTGAGTGATTAATTAGTTGATTGATTCATTGTGATTGATTCATTGGTTGATTGATTCATTGGTTGATTGACTTAATCATTGATTGTTTGATAGATAGATTGATTGATTGATTATTTGGTTGGTTGATGTGTAGATTCATTGATTCGTTTGCGTTGCCGATCAAGAACATTTAAATTATTAGCAAGGTCAATCAACGAATCATTCAATCAATGAATCAACCAATCAACGAAATTGCACGTTGAGCCCAATCATTCATTCAATGGAAGGAAAACGAGGAAGAGGAAAACCGAGACTACAATGGGCGGACAACATATGTAAATGGATGAGAATGACACTATTGCAGTGTGTATGACTGTATGGGGACTGAACCACCGCAAGTCAGCATGTTCAAAATTCCATACATCAATTTTTTGGGTAAAATACGGTACCCAACTTTCTGTTTCTGAGTTAGCCCCCCGACCAGCCCGACACATGCAATCACCCCCTGGGCCGGGATAGCACGGTTGGTAGAGCGTAGATATGTAATCCAAAGGTTGCAGGCTCGACCCCTGGTCGACACATTATACATTATCAATTGTGTTTTTGTCGGTGTTCCCTGAGTGAGAACATATTCCCTAGCCTCAGTTTACCAAGCCTGTATAATTACTACTGATCGTACATATTCCTTATAGCTGGGGTAGTATTGGTTGTGAAGCAAAGCCATGCATATAATTACCATAATTATACATTGTAAATGTACATAGTACGTTTGATGCCTCGCTCACGACTACCCTCGCATGGCCTTGATGTCAGACCGACATCGAGAGGTCTGAAAATGCGGCATATACTGTAAATGTCACACTTACCTGGAGAAGGACAAGGAAGGCTCGAGTTAGCGAAAGAAGGACGTTATATCGGTACGATATCTCTGCCACAATCGCCACCACACATCCAAGTACTGTGTACTTCAGCAGGGCATGGGGTGTCGTTTTTTGAGTGATTCATTGATTAATTGATTTATTGATTGATTTTTGGTTGATTCATTAATTGATTGATTGATTTGTTTATTGATTGATTCATTGTTTGATTTATTCATTCATTCATTCATTCATTAATTGATTGATTGATTGGTTGATTGATTGATTGATTGATGGATTGATTGATTTGTTGATTGATTGATTTTCATTGTTCCGTTGATTGATTGTTTGATTGATTCGTTGATTGGTTGATTCATTGATTGATTGATTTGTTGATTGATCTTACTAATAAATTTCCGTGATCGGCAACGCAAATCAATCAACGAATCTACACATCAATCAATCAATCAATCAATCAATCTATATCAATCAATCAGTCGATTATTGAATCAATCAACCAATGAATCAATCAACCAATGAATCAATCACAATCAATCAATCAACTAATCAATCACTCAATCAATCAACAAATCAGTCAATCAACAAATCAATCCGCGAATCAATCAATCAATCAATGAATCACTCAACGAATCAGTGAATCAACAAATGAATCAATCAACAAATCACTGAATCAGCGAATAATTTGAATCCATTCAGTGAATCAATGAATCAATCAATCAATGAGTCAATTAGTGAATCAATCAACCATTGAATCAACCAACCAATCAATCAATCATTGAATCAATCAACGAATCAATCAACCTTTCAATTTTGAATAGAATATAGATAACTAATCCTTACGGGATTGTCGACGATGAAGCCAATCTGCCAGAACCAGGTCGCCTGGAGAAGGACAAGGAAGGCTCGAGTTAGGGAGAGAAGGACGTTGTGTCGGTACGATATCTCTGCCACAATCGCCACCACACATCCAAGTACGGTATACTTCAGCAAGGCATGTATTGTCATCTCCAAACTTTGACCTTCATTACGTTCGCTATGATACGTAAATACCAACGCTTCCACGGTCAACGCTAAGCAAATTGCCACGTAATCCATCGATGGCGGTAACTTGAAGTGGAAATAGATCAGGATATCAACAATGCCGCTTATCGCGAAGAACGAATACATTGTGATGTGTTGGATGGTGCCTCCTTCGGTTAGATCACCCACACCATCAATGACCAAACCATCAATGAGCTCGGTTATTATACCACAAGATGCAAGAACGATTTTAAACACTCCTCCCCACGGGAAGTTTTTACATCGTCCTCGCCCCACGATGCAATCGAATGTTATAGTCGCGGTGTAACGCTGGTTTTTCAGTTGCGATTTGTGGTAACGGTAGTAGATGATAATGATCCACCACCAAGCGAAGATAAAAAAGGCAGTGCCGGGCACGACGTGACCTTCAAACGAACCACTCGGCATGTTAGAGGTGTATGACGCTCAACTGAAATATATTTTGAAAGAGTTTGTTAATTAAACTGTAGATGCTGTTGACTAAAATACTATCTAAAATAATATAAAATATAAAATAACATCTACGTAGTATGTATATCTAATTCTACAAAATAATCTTTTTTAAATGCATACTTGAAATAATTATTTTATTAAACATTTATTAAAGTGGTTATCATTAAGGCAGCCTAAGTATATACAATGCCTGTGGACCACTGGTAGCCTAAACTAACATATACTAAACTAATATATAACAGATTAGGGTCTGCGATTTTGAATTAGGGCCTGTGATGGTGTATTATGGCCTTGGTGGTGTATTAGGGCCTGGGGTGTTTTATTAGGGCATGTTATGGTGGATTTGGTCCGTGGTGGTGTATAATTAGGGCCTGTGATTTTGTATTAGGGCATGTGGTCGTGTACTATGGCATGTGATGGTGTATTATGGCCTGTGGTGGTGTATAATTAGGGCCTGTCGTGATGTGATGTATTAGGGCCTGTGATGGCGCATTAGGGCATGTGATGGTGTATTAGGGCATGTGATGGTGTATTAGGGCATGTGATGGCGTAGTATGGCATGTGATGGTGTATTAGGGCATGTGATGGCGTATTATGGCCTGGGGTGGTGTATTAGGGCGTGGGTGGTGTGTTAGGGCCTGGGGTGGTGTATTAGGGCATGTGGTGGTGTAGGATTATGGCCTGTGGTGGTGTATTAGGGCCCGTGGTGGTGTATTAAGGCCCGTGGTGGTGTATTAGGACCTGCACTTTTGTATTAGGGCCTGTGGTTTTGTATTAGGGCCTGTGGTGGTGTATTAGGCCCTGGGATGGTGTATTAAGGCCCGTGGTGGTGTATTGGGGCCTGTGATGGTGTATTGGGTATGTGGTGGCCTATATTAGGGCCTGTGCTGGCGTATTAGGGCCTGGTGTGGTGTATTGGGGCCTGCGATGTTGTATTAGGGCCTGTCATGGTGTATTAGGGCCTATGATGGTGTATAATTAGGGCCTGTGATGGTGTATTAGGGCATGCGATTGTGTAATAGGGCCTGTACTTTTGTATTAGGACATGTGGTTTTTTATTAGGCCCTGGTATGGTGTATTAAAGCCCGCGGTGGTGTATTAGGGCCTGTGCTTTAGTATTAGGACATGGGGTGGTGTATTAGGGCATGGGGTGGTGTATTAGGGCATGTGGTGGCGTATTAGGGCATGGGGTGGTGTATTAGGTCATGTGGTGGCGTATTAGGGCATGGGGTGGTGTATTAGGGCATGGGTGGCGTATTAGGGCCTGGGGTGGTGTA